>WNWK01003860.1:92500-154172 GCA_009830355.1 Cherax destructor
GTAAAATATACCAACATGTGTGATAAGACAATAAGTAAAGTCTGGTATTTACTGACAAGACGTTTCGTCCACCAGGACTTTATCAATCTATCAGAGATTTAGGAAGTCTATCAGGACTGTAGTTACGCGCCAGGGATTCATAAAATCTACCAGTACTTTATCTATCAATCTCTGATTGATAGATAAAGTAGATAGGTCTATCTATCAGAGACTGATAGTATGATAGAACAAATTCCTATCTCCCTCCGCACTACTGAGAGACGCATTTCTGAAATTAGTTCTATAATCGTATGTCCACTGCAGAGTGATCTGAAAAGCTACGTTGCTTTCACCATAACAATGGATGAATGTACAGACATGCACTTTAACAAAGCTTTATTAAATGCTCAACAACCATTACATAAACTTGTTAGTATTGCAACAGACAGAACACCAGCTGTGGTAGATCAAAATATTGGCTTAGTTACGCAGTTGACACATGATCCCATTATCCTGAATGTCTCTGTATCCAATGTATCAACCACCTTGAGCATTTAGTAAGTAAACACTTCAAGCTCAACAATGTCATAAATTGCGTTTTAAAAATTGTGAATTTCATTCGGACAAGTGCAAAAACACACCGTGAATTTAGAAATTTTACCGAGGAGCTGAAGCTTGAAGAAAAGTGGCCATTCATTCTACTGTATTGTGAGAAATCTGATCACTTTCCCAACCTTAAATTAAGAATAACTACTTTTCCTGACGTTGAAATTTAAGACAGTAAAGTGAAACAATACGAAGGAAACTTAGAAACACTTTATAATGGTTTCGAGAACAGGTTTTCAATTTCTTGTGAATTGATGTCATCAACGATGGATGTTCTGTTGTTGCATCTTTAGTGATTGATGTCATCAACGATGGATGTTCTGTTGTTGCATCTTTAGTGATTGATGTCATCAACGATGGATGTTCTGTTGTTGCATCTTTAGTGATTGATGTCATCAACGATGGATGTCCTGTTGTTGCATCTTTAGTGATTGATGTCATCAACGATGGATGTTCTGTTGTTGCATCTTTAGTGATTGATGTCATCAACGATGGATGTTCTGTTGTTGCATCTTTAGTGATTGATGTCATCAACGATGGATGTTCTGTTGTTGCATCTTTATGATTGATGTCATCAACGATGGATGTCTGTATTGCATCTTTGTGATTGATGTCATCAACGATGGATTCCTGTGTTGCATCTTGTATATCATCAACATGGATGTCTGTACTATCATCTTAGTGATGATGTCATCAACATGGATGTCTAAGTACTTGCACCTGTTAGTGAACTGAGTCATCAACATGATGTCTGTTCACTAGTGATTGATGTACAACAACTGTTGTGCACTTATCATATACAACATGGAGCGTGTGCACTTAGTATTATATCACATATGTCGTGTGCACTAGTCATATACAACGATGGATGTTCTGTTATTCACTTAGTGATTGAACTGTCATCAACCATGGATGTCAAAACTGTTGTACATATTGACATCACAGATGGATGTCTGGGTTATTCACCCATTGGTGTATGGTACATATAACACCATGTGTGTGAAGCTGGTACATATACATACCATGTGGGTGTGAAGCTGGTACATATACATACCAATAACTTCATGAAACTATCACCAATACACACTATGCTAAACTGTCACCGTTACACACTATACAAAACTATCACTACTCACTATACAAAACTGTCACTACTCACTATACAAAACTGTCACTACTCACTATACATAACTGTCACTACTCACTATACAAAACTGTCACTACTCACTATACAAAACTGTCACAACTCACTATACAAAACTGTCACTACTCACTATACAAAACTGTCACTACTCACTATACAAAACTATCACTACTCACTATACAAAACTGTCACTACTCACTATACAAAACTGTCACTACTCACTATACAAAACTATCACTACTCACTATACAAAACTGTCACTACTCACTATACAAAACTGTCAATACTCACTATACAAAACTGTCACTACTCACTATACAAAACTTTCACTACTCACTATACAAAACTGTCACTACTCACTATACAAAACTATCAATACACACTAAACAGTACTATGACCACTATTCACTATGTAAAACTATCAGTACTTCACAAGACAAAACCATCACTATTACATATTATACAAAACTATCAATATTCAAACCTTTCTCATGGAACAATATTCAAAACTATCTTCATTACTCACTAGACAAAACTAACACCTCTACTTAACAAAACTATCACCACTATTGAACAAAACTATCACTACTACACACTAGACAAAACTATCACAGCTTCCTCATAAAAAACGATCATCTCTACTTACTATTCAAAACTATCTCCACAACACACTTTAGAAAACTATCACAACTTCTCTTAAAACAAAACTATCAACACACACTCACACTAGGCAAAACTATCAACACACACTCACACACTAGACAAAACTATCAACACACACTCACACTAGACAAAACTATCAACACACACTCACTACTAGACATAACTATCAACACCACACACTAACATAACTATCAGCTCTACATACTTACAAAATATCAGCACTTTCACTGACATAACTCATTTTCGATTATTCCTTATCAAAATTTGTCAATATTTCACTTTCTACTGTGACTAATTATTATTATTATATATTGTTATTATTATTAGTGTTATTATACTATACACTAACTCTTGTACAACATTATATCCACTATGGAATCTAACCTTCCAGACCCTTCACTCAATTACACCTTAACTTCAAAACTATCAACACTACATACTATACAAATCTATCACTTCTACTCACTAAACAAAGCTATCAACACTACATACTATACAAATCTATCACTTCTACTCACTAAACAAAGCTATCAACACTACATACTATACAAATCTATCACTTCTACTCACTAAACAAAACTATCACCTCTACATTCTATATAAACTTATCACACAACTCGCTAAACAAAACTATCACCTCTCCAGACTATACAAAACTATCTCCACTGCTCACTAAACAAAACTATTACCATATTCACTAGACGAAACTACCACCTTTTTCACTTCACAAAACTATCACTATGTGTGGTTCTCATTCCCTATTATTAAACTTACTTTAAGTTTCTGATGTATTATTATATTTTGATTAACATGACAGCTAGTCCTTGCCAAACATTTATATCCACTAGGAATGGGCAACGCCATATCCATCAGCAGCCGTGATCTCACTCGAAGATATTTGTCCAGTTTCCTCTAGAAAGCTATCAACGGCTACATACTATACAAATTATCTTCTGTAAGAGTGTTAACTAGTCTGGACCCTCGGATGTTAATACAGTCTCTATTGTCCCCACCCTAAACACCCTCTCCCAACAGTATTTACAACTATCTCATATCTCTCACTCAAAGCTATTAGGCAGTGTCATTTAGGGCAAGCTCTCTACCTTTCACTTACAAAATATCATATGTGTTCTCATTCTTTGCTAAATGAGTACATATTTCATTATTTTTGTGAAATATTATAATTATTATTATTATTAAGCACTCTCAGACAATCATTACCAATGCCATTTACTTAGTTATCAAAACACGCGGAAAGAATGTCAATGTATTTTTATGAAATCCTGCAATTTTTTTTTTCACTGTCGTTGCAAAAATATTTATTGAGTGCTTAACCAGATAGCCTGTTGTGACGCGGTGTTAGGAGGTGTGACGCAGTGTGACGCGGTGTTAGGCGGTGTGACGCAGTGTGACGCGGTGTTAGGCGGTGTGACGCAGTGTGACGGTGTTAGGCGGTGTGACGCGTGACGCGTGTTAGCGGGACGCGTGTGACGCGGTGTTAGCGGTAGCAGTGACGCGGTGTTAGGCGGTGTGACGCAGTGTGACGCGGTGTTAGGCGGTGTGACGCAGTGACTCGTGTAGGCGGTTGACGAGTGACCCGTGATTAGCGTGGACGCAGGTGACGCGTAAAACATCTGACAGGGGAACAAAGAGACGATAACACAATTTTCTCACTGTAATTTAAGTATATTCTGCCTACTCGTGAATATAATCTCTATAACATTATATTGCTTATGAAGTACCACATTTCACAAATTCCAACCTCACTATATTCTCAGTAACATTATATCTTTATAAAGTCATCACTACAATCTCAGTAACATTATATTACTTATGAAGTACCACATTTCACAAATTCCAACCTCCCTATATTCTCAGTAACATTATATCTTTATAAAGTCTAGGACATTTCTTGGAAGCCTGTGAGCACAAAAAAACTTAATCTACTTGTAGCAAAACCTAGATTATTATAATCAAGAAGAAGGCAAAATCTAGAGCAGAAATGTCTCGAAAATTTTCTATGGTTCCCTTCAAGGAGGTGAAGAAGGTTTACGGCCAGAGTCCCTGGCAGGAGGTTGGTCGTGGTGGAAGCTCCACTGTCTTCTGCATTAACCTGGATGAAGAAATTGTGTGTGCCAAGCAAGCTAATGGTGAGAAACACCGCATTCAATTTGAGAATGAAGTTTCCATTCTTAACCTTCTTGATGGTGCTGGTGGCGCCCCTGTACCATTGTGTATGTCCACTAAACCTACCTGCCTTGTTATGACCTACAAGGGGGACAAATGCTTCGATGATTTCGTAGACGAGTGTTCACCAGGTAAATGCCTTTGCGCTCTCTTCAAGCTGAGCATACGTCTTAACGAGGTTCACAGAAAGGGTGTCCTGCATGGAGATCTTAAAATGGATAACATTATGATTCAAAATGAGCATCATCCATATAATTTCATAGTCAACATTATCGATTTCGGATTAGCATAGCGCCTGGGTCAAAAGCGAAGAATATACAGGATCAAGAGCCCTCACTACCCTCCAGAGTCCCACTGCGCAGGCAAAGCATCAGAAAGTTTTGACGTTTTTTCTTTTGGTATGATTATCCTTCAAGTTTATGAAATGATAGAAGATAAGGGTTGCTCAAAAGAGCTAAAATACCTTGCTATGGCAATGATGCAAAGCTCACTGAAAAAGCGTCCCAACTTAAACTTTGTCATGAATTCCTTGTTAGAAATTCTAGAAAAATATACTGAGAGTCATGAAGAGGATTACGGGGAAGATTCTGAAGAGAGCTCCGAGGAAGATTCTGAAGAGAACTCTGAGGAAGATTCTGAAGAGAACTGTGAGGAAGATTCTGAAGAGAACTGTGAGGAAGATTCTGAAGAGAACTGTGAGGAAGATTCTGAAGAAGGGGATTCCAGGAAAGATTCTGAAGAAGAGAGCTCCGAGGAAGTGCCTGTAGAAGAAGTTGCCGAGGGTAAGGAAAAAATGCAGAAATCGTGAGCACACAGACGCCACCTCTCTGGCTGAGAATAACACACGGACTATGTAGACTTCCTCGCCAGATATATGATTTTTTCGACGTCATGCCTTTGTGAATGACCACCCTCAGACAATGATGGAACACAGACCCGTCCATCAACAACAACAATGTGGGGAAAAAAAAGTTAAAATTTATTATTTCATACTCTTATTTAACCAACTTTACAAAAAAAAAAAAAAAAAAAAAAAAAAAAGAACTCTACTAGCAGCCACCTCCTCGTGGTGAGTTCTGGGTGTTTTGCGTCACTGCTAGCCGATAACAGTACGCAAAATGGGTGTTTTGCGTCACTGCTAGCGGATAACAGTACGCAAAATAGCTGAGAGCTGCTCATACTGTAACATTATGTGCATTAATTCTCAATGTATGTCATTCCGAAGATACTGTGTGATTCTTATGGGTTAAGCGATTCACCATTAACACAAATAATAATATTATGAATATTAGTATCACAATAATATTATTAATAATAATTACATTATTAATATTAATAGTAATAACATCTTGTGGGTTGTTATATCAAAGGAGTCCTTGTAATACTGGAAGTATTGCAATAGTAGTAGTAGTAGTAGTAATAGTAGTAGTAGTAGTAGTAATAGTAGTAGTAGTAGTAATAGCAGTAGTAGAGTAGTAAGTTAGTAATAGTAGTAGTAGTAGTAGTATAATAGTAGTAGTAGTCAGTAGTACAGATATAGAGTAGAAGTAGTAATAGAGTAGATAGTATAGTAGTATAGTAGTATAGTAGTAGAATATGTAGTAAGAGATAATAGAGTAGAGTAATAGTAGTAGTAATAGTAGTAGTAGTAATAGAAGTAGTAATAGAAGTAGTAGTAGTCGTAGTTGTAATAGTAGTAGTAGTAGTAATAGTAGTAGTAGTGGAGGTAGTATAAGGACAAGAGAGTAAAATAATAAACAAAAATCAATGAAGGAGAACTAAAGGCCCACGAGGATGGGACCAAAAACAGAGGAAAAACTCATAGGACAAAACTCACATAGGGAGAAGAAAGGAAAAACCTAGATGAGTTCTGTCCTATGAGATTTTCCTCTGATTTTGGTCGCATCTTAGTGGGTCCTTAACTCTCCTGCAGTGATACCTTTTTTTTCAGACAAGACATGCACCTCCCTAGAACGTTCTGAGTGACTCTGACTCTTGGGCTGTGCCAGGAATGGCTAATGCAGTAGGATTTTAGTGGAGGTACTTTAAAGACAAGAGAAAAAAAGTAAAAGGAGAGCTGATAGCTCACGAGGGTGGGACCAAAAACACAGTGGAAAAACTTATAGGCCAGAACTCACCTTGGTATACACACACACACACACACACACACACACACACACACACACGGGACCGGACAACATCTCTCCTTGGGGAGACGCTGTGTGCACTCACACTTCACCATTGTGGGCAGCTCAGAGAATGAGAAGCAAATGTAGTTCTTATTTTTAGAGTAACAGAAACGAGGCACTAATGCCAGTGTCCTGACTGTATACTGTGCAAACTGGAAAATTATAGGGGAAATTCACCTGCACAGATTATAAACGACAACCAGCACGGGTTCATGGAAGGCAAATCCTGTGTCACAAACCTTCTGGAGTTCTATGACAAGGTAACAGAAGTAAGACACGAGAGAGAGTGGGGTGGGTTGACTGCATTTTCTTGGACTGCAGGAAGGCCTTCGACACAGTTCCTCACACGAGATTAGTGCAGAAGCTAGAGGATCAGGCGTGTATAACAGGAAGGGCACTGCGATGGATCAGATAATACCTGACAGGGAGTCAACAACGGGTCATGGTACGTGACGAGGTATGACAGTGGACGCCTGTGACGAGCGGGGTCCCACAGGGGTCAGTCTTAGGACCAAAGCTATTTTTGGTATATGTGAATGACATGACGGACGGGATAGACTCATAAGTGTCCCTGTTTGCAGATGACGTGAAGTTAATGAGGAGAATTAAATCAGATGAGGATCAGGCAGGACTTCAAAGAGACCTGGACAGGTTGGACACCTGGTCCACCAACTGGCTTCTCGAATTTAACCCCGCCAAATGCAAAGTCATGAAGATTGGGGAAGGGCAAAGAAGACCGCATACAGAGTATACGCTAGGTGGCCAAAGACTGCAAACCTCGCTCAAGGAGAAAGATCTTGGTGTCAGCATAACACCAAACACGTCTCCGGAAGCACACATCAAACAGATAATTGCTGCAGCATACGAGCGATTGGCAAACCTGAGAATAGCATTCCGAAACCTTAGTAAGGAATCGTTCAAGTCACTGTACACCGTGTACGTCAGGCCCATACTGGAGTAAGCAGCACCAGTTTGGAACCCAACACCTGGTCAAGCACGTCAAGAAATTAGAGAAAGTGCAAAGGTTTGCGACAAGGTTAGTTCCAGAGCTAAGGGGAATGTCCTACGAAGAAAGGTTAAGGGAAATCGACCTTACAACACTGGAGGATAGGAGGGTTAGGGAGACATGATAACGACATACAAAATACTGCGTGGAATAGACAAGGTGGATAGAGACAGGTTGTTCCAAAGAGGGGACACAGAAACAAGGGGTCACAATTGGAAGTTGAAGACTCAGATGAGTCAAAGAGATGTTAGGAAGTATTTCTTCAGCTATAGCGTAGTTAGGAAGTGAAATAGTCTAGCAAGTGATGTAGTGGAGGCAGGAACCATACGTAGCTTTAAGACGAGATATGATAAACCTCAGGGAGCAGGGAGAGAGGGGACCCAGTAGCGATCAGTGAAGAGGCGGGGCCAGGAGCCGAGTCTCGACCCCTGCAACCACAATTAGGTGAGTACAATTAGGTGAGTACACACACACTCACATACACACACAGATGGCACACAGAAATAAGGGGTCACAATTGGAAGTTGAAGACTCAGATGAGTCATAGAGTTGTCAGGAAGTGGAATAGTCTGGCAAGTGATGTAGTGGAGGCAGGAACCATACATAGTTTTAAGACGAGGTATGATAAAGCTCATGGAGCAGGGAGAGAGAGGACCTAGTAGCGATCAGTGAAGAGGCGGGGTCAGGAGCTATGTCTCGAACCCTTCAACCACAAATGGGTGAATACACACACACACATATTCACACACACACACACACACACACACACACACACACACACACACACACACACACACAAGGGTCAGTCCTAGGACCTGTACTGTTTTTGGTATATGTGAATGACATAACGGAAGGGATAGACTCAGAAGTGTCCCTGTTTGCAGATGATGTGAAGTTAATGAGAAGAATCAAATCAGTCGAGGATCAGGCAGGACTACAAAGAGACCTGGACAGGCTACAAGCCTGGTCCAGTAACTGGCTCCTTGAATTTAACCCTGCCAAATGTAAAGTCATGAATATCGGGGAAGGGCAGAGAAGACCGCAGACAGAGTACAGTCTAGGTGGCCAAAGACTGCAAACCTCACTCAAAGAAAAAGATCTTGGGGTGAGTATAATACCGAGCACATCTCCTGAGGCACACATCAATCAGATAACTGCTGCAGCATACGGGCGTCTGGCAAACCTAAGAATAGAGTTCCAATACCTCACTAAGGAATCATTCAAGACTCTGTATACCATATACGTCAGGCCCATACTGGAGTATGCAGCACCAGTTTGGAACCCACACATGGTCAAGCACGTCAAGAAATTAGAGAAAGTGCAAAGGTTTGCAACAAGACTAGTCCCAGAGCTAAGGGGATTGTCCTACGAAGAAAGGTTAAGGGAAATCGGCCTGACGACACTAGAGGACAGGAGGGTTAGGGGAGACATGATAACGACATATAAAATACTGCGAGGAATAGATAAGGTGGACAGAGACAAGATGTTCCAGAGAGGGGATACAGAAACAAGGGGTCACAATTGGAAGTTGAAGACTCCTATGAGTCAAAGGGATGTTAGGAAGTATTTCTTCAGTCATAGAGTTGTCAGGAAGTGGAATAGCTTAGAAAGCGACATAGTGGAGGCAGGAACCATAGGTCCTCTCTCTCCCTGCTCATGGAGCAGGGAGAGAGATGACCTAGTAGCAATCAGTGAAGAGGCTGGGCCAGGAGCTATGAATCGACCCCTGCAACCACAAATAGGTGAGTACAAATAGGTGAGTACACACACACACACACAATATATATATATATATATATATATATATATATATATATATATATATTATATATATATATATATATATATATATATATATATATATATATATATATATATATATATATATATATTATATATATAATTGTGACCACGAAGAAGTGGTATTGATCAATATCAACACTGCGACTAGCCAAGGATTCGAACCTATACTGCTTTGGCCCGCCTCATGGTGAGCGAAAACCCATGACGCTCTAACCCACAGGACCACGCAATCCTACAATAACTAAACACCCAGCTAAGCTAGGTGAGTTGTAGATAGGGTGTCCTGTAGCTCGATCGCTAGCGCCCTCAGCTCACACACTGAGGTCCGGAGTTCGAATCTCCGGTACGGTTGGATAACATTAGGACGTCTTTCCATACGACACCTGCTGTCTCTGATCACCCATCAGTGTAAAATGGGTACCAGGGTGTAAGTCGACTGGTGTGGGTCGCATCCTGGGACAAAACTGACCTAATTTGCCCGAAATGCTCTGCATAACAAGCGGCTCTCTATATAGTAGTATGTCATTGATGTCAGCTAGACCTGTATACCTTGTACATGTACTTGTAGAAAAAAAGATATTATTATTATTATTATTAGATGTCGCTGTCAAATTGAGAGGACTTTGTAGACATGTACAGAAATAATGGGAAGACTAGAACTAGCCCTTGGTTTACCCAAAGGTGTAGGGATGCAAAAACTAAGTGTGCTAGAGAATGAAGAAAATACAGAAGACAAAGGACCCAAGAAAATAGAGATTAGTCGGAGAGCCAGAAACGAGGATGCACAGATAAGGAAGGAGACCCAGTAAGTAGGTGGCTGGCATTTAGGAGGCTGGCTGGTACATG
This sequence comes from Cherax destructor, assembly GCA_009830355.1. Classification (NCBI taxonomy): domain Eukaryota; kingdom Metazoa; phylum Arthropoda; class Malacostraca; order Decapoda; family Parastacidae; genus Cherax; species Cherax destructor. The sequence goes on from WNWK01003860.1 coordinate 102,924, forward strand.
ACTGGCAGGTAGGTGGCTGGCAGGTAGGTGGCCAGCAGGTAGGTGGCTGGCAGGTAGGTGACTGGTAGGTAGGTAGGTAGGTCTTGATAGTAAAGTCGCTACCTGAGACAATTACCGCCAAAGGTCTTGCTGTAGCAGTCAAGCGTCTGAAGGAGTTAGGCGTGTTTAGTAAGATTATAATTTACCTTTTTGTTAATTGCTGTTATTAAAGTTTTTTCCTTATTAGTAATTTTCATAAGGAGGATTTTTGTCATATTCCCGACAAGGTCAACAGTTATGATCATGGTTATTTTTTTAGTCCCAGAACAATGATCATTTACTTGGAATATTATAACATTTATCTATTAAATTGTACTTATTTCCAATAAGAGTAGTATAAGAATTATACTGATATCTGATCTTTAATATTTGCCCCATATATAATATATAATATAACCACCGGATATCATTTCTGACTCCAAGAAATATTGAGTATTAATGGTTGATATATTATACACAAACAAATACAATAATAACTTAACGTATACATATATTTATTCTTACATAGTCCCAACTACATCTCCTAACGTATAACACATTTTTGCAATGTTGCTAGTATCTAGTACATTTTCCAGTATAAAAGAGGCGTCAAATCCTTGGATTGTTTAACTACCTGGATTCTTAGATCTTCCTTAGCTGTTGTCTGATACTATATATATAGTATAGTCATCATTCCCCAAGCTGGTGTCAGAAACTTATCCCGCCAAGGGTCTTGTGTCATACCCTCACCTGTTTACAATTCTCTCTAAAATTAGCAGTGACTGTTAAGGATTACAAAAGATTACCAGAGATAACCCGGTGATTGTATCAGTTTCCATTAAGATATTAAGTAAATTTGTGGCATGAACTCGCGTGTGTAGATATTCAAAACTGACCAGCGTTTGTTTACTAGCTCCTGTCGGTAGCCCACATTGAACCTAATAAATGTCAGATTAATTTAAGGTGAAAATTAGGTCTAGTGGAGCTCGTCCGTCCCTTGCCCTCTCTTATAGCTTCTTTAACATATTGCGTCATGAAATATTCCATTGCAGCCTCCATCAATTTTCCTCTTTACATTTCTTGTCCTCCAAGTGATTCCCAGTTCTACCAGTCTATTTGCTTGTGAATAAAATCACTTACAATCAACAGCTTTGCTTTTGTTTTGTATGATCTCTCTCCCTCCTTTGTTGCTACCATTATCCTCCCTCCTATGTTGCTATCATTATCCTCCCTCAGTCTACAATTACCTCAAGTCCCCCAATCCTTATTTTTCTTACTATAAAGTCTACGATGTGTTCATATTTCCCAGACTCAATTACCTTTTGCTCTCTTGCTTTCTATATCGCTTTTTTCCCTCTAATTGCTTTTCAACTTCTAGGCTCTTTCTTATCGTTTCTCTTGGTTCTCTCTCCTGGGTAGTCTTCCTTTCTCATTTTGGTCTTCCATGGCTAGCTTTCCTTAACCTTCTCTATTATCCAATTCGTTCCTCGCTAAATACTCCTGGATCTTAGCAAAAATGAATTACTTTAATGCAATTCCATTAATACTCATTTTATGTCTGTCTAACTTAAATAATGTACTCCTCTATAATGGACGAATAAACCACTTACTCATAAAATACATATGCGACATTTAAAACACACTTGAAAGGAATTATGATCTCATCCAAACCAGTGAAAACTATGGAGTTCCTAGATCATCAATGTCTCTTGAAGAGTCAAGAGTCACCTGCGACAGTTCCCTCCATATACACCAAAATGTAGACTGACATTTCAGCAGAAAAATCCCGGGTCTCTGTTGTATTCCACTATTTCACAACAAATCTAACCATGACAGGAATAAATCTGCGCAAATTCTTTATATCAGTAACATATGAATTGAAAAGCAAAATTCCACTTACCACTTCCTTTAAATAGGTGTGTAAAGAAGGCAGGTGCCGCCATGACTGACAACCTGATCGTTGTTGGTATTGCAGTACTGTCTCAGCTTCCAAGACCTTGGATGAAAAGCAGCCAGAGTGAACTGTAACGACTGCAAATTCCTCGGTGTGTAGGAAATTAAAGATTACAAATATTCATACAATTTACTTAACAATAAACACAATAATGAATTCATTCTTACCTGAATCAAAACACGTATAAAAATAAAGGATAAGTTACGAAAGTGAATCACAGCTAAGATAGACAAATTATAAATGTTCTAAAGGCACAAATTCCTTCGTGATGATGTTGTCAGGTTCTGATCCACAGTAATCAAAGGTGATTTAAGTGAACATCTCTCTCATAGATATAGCAGACGATGGTCACCACCAGACACAACATAAACAACCACCAGTATTAAAACAAGACAAGAACCCTTAATGAGAGGTGCATGACACTCAACACGGTCAAGAGTTGTTGAAGAAGCAAACACGTAGTGAACAAGGCTGGCGGGTTGTCTCCGAGGTGATGACTGAGTACTGACTCACACATTTATAGTAGCCTTCCCACAAATGATAAAGACGAAGGTAAGGTAGATTAAATCTCCGACATTTAGACAATGTCTGTAGCCCCTGTGTTGCCTCGAAGTCCTACTGGCTCAGTCAAAACACACGGCCTACAGAAGAGAAACACAGTGGTTACCCACATAACAAGTGGTTTACTCACAAAGATTGAGTTGAAGGAAAAGACGGGTGAGAGAAATAAACAATTAGACTAACGCTTCAATAAAACTATGGTTCCACAGATCAAGACAAGTAACGTTGTAAAAATAACAGACAATAATAGCAGTACAGGGAGAATAATACTTATGATCGTCAATGAGTTGGGTATCTAAGTAACATTGCCTACCCGAGAGAAGTGTGGGAAGAGGCAGATAAGCGGCACTGGCGTCTGTATTTCTCTGAAACAATCGCTTCAAGCATCCAAACAACCCACACCACATTCATAAATGCTTGCTCTAAAACTTACATTCAGTACTAGTGAATTTTTCCCTCGCATCAATTATTATGGTGACCTTACTGAACGTTGCTCGTCCCTCTACATTAACAACGCCCTTGTTATATTTTTCGCCAGTGGATGTGTGGCTAGGACAATTCTCAGAGAGGTTCAAAGTTGCCACAGATAGGGACTTACTTATTCAGATATCTTTGACACTATAAACTATAAAGCCTCAGAAATATGAGTTGTCATATCCCATCCTAATCTGTCATTCTCATTATAAAGATAAAATAGTTGACAGATCAATCAGTATGCCGATAGGATTAACTGAGTCTTGCTCTATATCTTTGATGAATCTCACAAAGGGTCCTGATTCTTTCAGGTATCCTACTCAATACCCTAACATTCAACCCTTTTGTGCAGTAGCCTAACTTTTTCTGATCATGAACCCAGACAACTTCATCTGGAAAGCTTCCTAACTTGAACATTTAATCTTTTCGGACAAGATGTCTTCACAAATAGATGATTAAGTCTCATGTGCAACAATTGAGTATCTTTATTTTTGAAAGGTTCACCGACACGGTAGGCTTCTTCAGTCAAATACATAGAATAAATATGGAGACAGCTGGAGTAGTGGTGAAGTAAAGATCACGTAAATAGTCCATCATCTTTGTACCAGTTTTTGAGGTGTGTTTTAAACTAATAGTGAAGCGTAGAAAGTATCGAGAAGATACGAACTGAGGAGCACTGCAGCAAGCCTACTTGCAACACTAAGCAAGTCCCTCTCAAATCTTATCCTTCTCACTAATAACTAGAGGTCACACAAACCTATTGGATGTCCAAGGTCGTAGGACTCAAAACATTCCTTACCACCTTCCTTCAAACCTTCGTGGGATGTCCTCTACTCTAGCCTACTTTCATTCTAGATTTATATGCAGTGTTAGTCACTCTGTTTTGTTCTATATTCTTCCTTCTAAAAAATACATCTTTTCTGCTTAGAACCTCTATGCTGCGACGTTTAAAACCCATGTTTCAAACAAATATAACAGTGTTGGTATAACAATTATTTCGTACGTTCTGCTTATTGCCTAAATCTACAAACTTGTTTATCTCAGCAGATGTCTCTATACACCACCCATCTTTTCCCTCGTCAATTCTATGACTCACATTAACTTTCGTAGGCCCATGTGCCGACTACGGCACTTCCAGATATCTAAACACACTTTCTCTATGCCTCCTCCCTTCAATATGATATCAAGTCTTTTGTTTCCTTAATTTTCCTGAATTTTTCATTAACTTGCATCTTTTACATATTCTCCAAGAAAACCTCGATCTCTCGATCAGAAAAACCGCTGACAACTCCCATTTTATTTCAGATTCATAATTGTTTAATCCCAAACATTTCTCCAATACCTCATCGTTAATTTCTCTTATAACCTAAACTATAAAATTGAGGGGATTACTAATTGGTCGGATATCACACATTTCCCTGTCAAAGGTCAACTTTTACTGGAAAATAATCACCATCTCTCCTACATAACCTCACTAATCCTCGTTATTAACGTAAAAACTCTTTACTTCCTTTCATTATCTACCACCAATTCCATACATTTGTAACATCTGCCACATTACTTCCCTATCCACCCTATCATATTTTTTCTAAGTCCATAAATGCAACAAAAGCTCTACATATATCTAAGCATTGTTTGCTTTGACTTAAAACCATTACCTCACATAACATTTCTCTGAAACCCAATCTTTCCCCTCTTTACCTCTACATAAATCTTGCACTAATATCTGGACTCATAAAATAATTAATCATAAAATACTCTAAACTTTTCCTCTCTTTTTTTTTCCCCTATTATTTTTACCTTCATTTTTATCCCTCTCTACACCTTCACTTAAAGTGCAAATTCCTCAAATCGTCTCTCATGTCAGGTCCCTAAGTGAATCTACTTTCATACAAATACAAAGAAAAAATAATGGAATAAACTTAACTCTGAGAATTCTTATCCCCTTGGAAACCCGGCTTTAGCATTTCTGTAGTCAATACACCTCATCTCTTCCATTCTAGCACTCACACCTGGCAAAATCACACCTTTGGGACTCACACCTGGCTCCTACACTTACAAGATCGTGTACCTCTCCCCCAAAATGACCCCAGCAAATCACTGACTTCCTTCATTAATCCCCTGGCTAACCAAAAAAACCTGCGCAAAATATTCCATCTTTTATCCCATTTTAATAACTTTTTGTTTTTAATTTTTAAACCATTTGATCCCAAGTCTTCCTCAGTTCGACTCCCAAACTTTTTATTTTCTTCAGCAGAATTTGTTGATAAAACCTGAGCCAGTGTCTCACTTGGTCTACTTTTTCACTTTGTCACCACACTTTTAACCTCTCCTTTATATTCCATATATTCCGCCCTCCATACACTGCACATATATTCTAAAAATGACTTATATTCTAACTTTTTCTTCCTTATCAACCACACATCCTTGTTTACCCACAAATTTATGTTGCACATTATAATACTGAATTGTTTAATCTACCCCATAGCTCTTCGACCCCTTCCTCATCACCTCTACTCTCATTTTATCTCAAATAATTTTGGATGAACTTCCAATATTCTCTGTCTTACACTTTAAATATAACAAATGATTACTTCTGTTTACTGGTGTCTCTTCCAGTAGTTCTTTCAGTTTCTTACCTGCATAAATGACTTCATTTTCACAACAGATCATTGCTACAGTATGGTGAGAAATACATTGCTACAGTATGGTGAGAAATACATTGCTACAGTATGGTGAGAAATACATTGCTACAGTATGGTGAGAAATACATTGCTACAGTATGGTGAGAAATACATTGCTACAGTATGGTGAGAAATACATTGCTACAGTATGGTGAGAAATACATTGCTACAGTATGGTGAGAAATACATTGCTACAGTATGGTGAGAAATACATTGCTACAGTATGGTGAGAAATACATTGCTACAGTACGGTGAGAAATACATTGCTACAGTATGGTGAGAAATACATTGCTACAGTACGGTGAGAAATCATTAATTCTTAACAAACAAGTCTTACCTAGGAAAACAATTTTCTTTTGAGGTACTACCGTCCTACCAAATGAGGGTGAAACATAAGCCTGTAATTGTTTTACATGATGGTAGGATTGCTGGTGTCTTTTTCTGTCTCATAAACATGCAAGATTTCAGGTATGTCTTGCTACTTCTACTTACACTTAGGTCACACTGGGGTTTTCTTCTATTTTTCTTCCTAGTTCTTGTTCGTGTTTATTTCTGCTTATTTCCATAGGGAAGTGGAACAGAATTCTTCCTCCGTAAGCTATGCGTGTCGTAAGAAGCGACTAAATGCCTGGAGCAATGGGCTAGTAACCCCTTCTCCTGTATAAATTACTAAAAACAAGATAAGGAAAAACTTCATAAAATTGGGATGTTTGAATGTGCGTGGATGTAGTGGGGATGATAAGAAAGAGATGATTGCTGATGTTATGAATGAAAAGAAGTTGGATGTCCTGGCCAAAGCGAAACAAAGCTGAAGGGGGTAGGCGAGTTTCAGTGGGATTAAGTTAGGAGTATCTGAGAGAGTTCTAGCTGAGGAAGCGGTAGCAATAATGTTGAAGGATCAGTTATGGAGAGAGAAGAGGGAACATAAATATATAAATTCAAGGATTATGTTGATTAAAATAAGGGTCGGATGTGAAAAGTGGGTCATAATAAGTGTGTATGCACCTGGAGAAGAGAGGAGTGTAGAGGAGAGAGATAGATTTTGGGAGATGTTAAGCGAGTGTGTAGGAACTTTTGAGCCAAGTGAGAGAGTAATTGTGGTAGGGGACCTAAATGCTAAAGTAGGAGAAGCGTATAGAGAGTGTGTGGTAGGTACGTTTGGGGTACCAGGTGTAAATGATAATGGGGAGCATTTAATTGAACTTTGTATAGAAAGGGGTTTGGTTATAAGTAACACATATTTTAAGAAAAAGAGGATAAATAAGTATACAAGATATGATGTAGGGAGAAATGACAGTAGTTTGTTGGACTACATATTGGTAGATAAAAGACTGTTGGGTAGACTTCAGGATGTAAATGTTTATAGAATGGCCACAGATTTGTCACTTAAAAATAGGAGAGGAGAGTTATTAAATGGAGAGTTAGAGGTATCGGGAAGATGGAGGAAATATTTTGAGGAATTAAATGTTGATGAAGATAGGGAAGCTGTGATTTTGTGTATAGGTCAAGGAGAAATAACATCTTATAGGAGTGAGGAAGAACCAGTTGTGAGTGTGGGAGAAGTTCGTGAGGCAGTGAGTAGAATGAAAGGGGGTAAAGCAGCTGGGATTGATGGGATAAAGATAGAAATGTTAAAGGCAGGTGGGGATATAGTTTTAGAGTGGTTAGTGTTTTTATTTAATAAACGTATAGAAGAGGGCAAGGTACCTAGGGATTGGCAGAAAGCATGCATAGTTCCTTTGTATAAAGGCAAAGGGGACAAAAGAGAGTGTAACAATTATAGTTGAATAAGTCTGTTGAGTATACCTGGTAAAGTGTATGGTAGAGCTATTATTGAATGAATTAGGAGTAAGACAGAGAGCAGGATAGCAGAAGGGTAGGGGATGGGGGTGTAGACCAAGTGTTTGCAGTGAAACATATAGGTGAACACTATTTAGATAAGGGTAAAGAGGTGTTTGTGGCATTTATAGAATTTCAAAAGGCATATGATAGGGTGGATAGGGGTTCAATGTGGCAGATGTTGCAAATGTATGGAACAGGAGGTGGGTTATTGAAAGCGGTTTTACGAGGATAGTGAGGCTCAGGTTAGAGTATGTAGGCGAGAGAGAGATTTTTTCCCAGTGAAAGTAGGCCTCAGACAGGAATGTGTGATGTCATATTCAATATATTTATAGATGGAGTTGTAAGAGAAGTGAATCCTCGGGTGTTGGCAAGAGGTGTGGGGTTAAAAGGTAAAGAATCTAACACAAAGTGGGAGTTGTCCCAGTTGCTCTTTGCTGATGACACTGTAGTTTTGGGGGATTCTGAAGAGAAGTTGCAGAGGTTGGTGGATGAGTTTGGTAGGGTGTGTAAAAGAAGGAAATTAAAAGTGAATATAGGAAAGAGTAAGGTAATGAGCATAACAAAAAAATTAGATAACGGAAGATTGGATATCAGATTGGAGGGAGAGAGTATGGAGGAGGTGAATGTGTTCAGATATTTGGGAGTGGATGTGTCAGCAGATGGGCCTATGAAGGATGAGGTGAATCATAGAATTAATGAGGGAAAAAATGTGAGTGGTGTACTGAGGAGAATGTGGAGACAGAGAACTTTATCCATGAAAACAAAGAGGGGAATGTATGAGAGTATAGTATGGGTGTGAGACTTGGGTTGTGAATGTTGCAACGAGGAGAAGACTGGAGGCAGTGGAGATGTCGTGTCTGAGGAGGAGTTATTGAGATGGTTTGGACATATAGAGAGGATGGAACAAAATAGAATGACTTCGAGAGTGTATAAATCTATAGGGAGGGAAGGTGTGGTAGGGGTCGGCCTAGAAAAGGTTGGAGGGAGGGGGTAAAGGAGATTTTGTGTGCGAGGGGCTTGGACTTCCAGCAAGCGTGCGTGAGCGTGTTAGATAGGAGCGAATGGAGACAAATGGTTTTTAGGAGTTGACGTGCTGTTGGAGTGTAGGCAAGGTAACATTTATGAAGGGTTTCCAGGGAAACCGGCAGGCCAGACTTGAGTCCTGGAGATGGGAAGTACAGTGCCGGCACTCTGAAGGAGGGATGTTAATGTTGCAGTTTTGTAGCTGTAGTGTAAGCACGCCTCTGGCAAAACAGTGATGGAGTGAGTGATGATGAAAGTTTTTCTTTGTCGGGCCACCCTGCCTTGGTGGGAAACGGCCGATGTGTTAATAAAAATAAAAAACTTCACCTTAGATCAAGTAATGCTTAGGTTATCTTACTGCCAAAGATAGCGTTACTTATGTGTGGTACAGTGTTAATCACTATAGTAATGACAGTTTGGTTATACTGAGGAAATAACTTAGTTCTGACAGCAAAAATATTCAATGTTAAATTAACTCTAACTCTCTGATTCACGGCTTCATAATGGGCCATGCCAATAACACTAACTTTATTGCAGTTAATGACACTAACATTTGACGGTTTACTAACTGATTATTCAATTATTTCCTTCAGTTAGGTCTTTTCCGCCTTAAATACGCCCAGCTGGCTACTATAACATCCTACCAAACTCTGGTGTGGACTCGTGGGCAACCAGGAACACCTGAACTAGGGCAGGACTGTATCTCACTAGGTTATGTAAGGTTCGTCAGGAAACAGGACAAGTGTTTCCTGACGCGGGTCTAAGTCAGAGCTTTTGGTCATCTGACCGTAGCCTTCCACTGGCTTACCGGTCCACCCCATTAAAAATTATGGTCACAATTATAAACATTTTCTATGTATCTCACTAGTTTCACAATACAATTTGTCAGAACCCTTGAAGTTGGGGAATCCCGTCTACCAGTGACAATGTCTTCGTCTGCTACCCTTCTCTTACCACCTGACTCCAGTATATAAGCGCCAGCCTTCTTTACCTGTGCTCCAGACTCTTCACGACTAAGATGCTCTTCACACCAACTCCAAGGTTGAGGGACTGATTACCTCATCTTTTGCATATAGTTCTATTGTCTTCCATTTATGTAAAGGAATTTGTATTGATAAAGGCACTGGATGGCGATACGTCTACAATAAAGATGCACAGATGTTGAACATGTGTCTAATTTTTATAACCAAGATTATTATCTCGGTAAACCTTCGTGTGTCCCACCTAGTTTGTCAAGGTTATCATTTGCCTGTTGGCTGATATCAAGAATACGTTAATATCTATAACAAAGATTGCTGTATATTAAAATATATTCTTCCCCGTATATTCATATTCTCTCGGAAAATTCAATTTTGTCAAATTCAAAGGAGTATGTATTCAACATTTTAATATAAATAAAGAAAAAGATATAAAAAATCCAAGTTAATCTTGTCACATCCTGCTCACTGCTGGCTCCATAATATTAGGCACTGGATCAACAACACTCATTACACAATATTACACACTGCAACACACACAACCCATCAATACCTCACACAACACAAAAATGATCACAGTCGTGACATTTATAAGACTGAGGCAACGTACGATTCTTGTCCCTTCACAAAGATTGTCACCCACGGTTTACTGAACACCGACAGCAGCAGTAGTAAAAGTTCAGCCACGGTTTACTGAACACCGACAGCAGCAGTAGTAAAAGTTCAGCCACGGTTTACTGAACACCGACAGCAGCAGTAGTAAAAGTTCAGCCACGGTTTACTGGACACCGACAGCAGCAGCAGTAAAAGTTCAGCACATAACTTTATTGCTTCAATAAGTTATTCCTAATATTTTCCATCTGCAATGTTTTATTGAAAAATATATAACATTAAAAAAACAATAATACTGGTGATTAGTGTAGTCATCAGCAATTTCTTACATTGAAAAAGGAAGACTATGGTAATGCCTGAGTTCGACCTGATGATCTTGACGACACCAGCGGTCGACCTCACTGCCTGGCTACGACACCAGCAGTCGACCTCACTGCCTGGCTACGAAGCTTCCTGGCTAATGAAGGTTTTTAAGTCCATTTAAACCTTCATGATAGGTGGTGTTGAGGAGGTTGATACAAGACGCCAATAAACATCTAAGATACTACACAGATATCATTGAAATGCAGCTTTCTAGCGGGATTCACAAAACTATCTCAACTATCTGTCTCTCAGCTATCTGTCTCTGTCTCAGCTATCTGTCTCTGTTTCAGCTATCTGTCTCTGTCTCAGCTATCTGTCTCTGTCTCAGCTATCTATCTCTAACTCAGCTATCTGTCTCTAACTCAGCTATCTGTCTCTATATCAGCTATCTCTCTCTATCTCAGCTATATGTCTCTATCTCAGCTATCTGTCTATATCTCAGCTGTCTATATCTCAGCTATCTGTCTCTATCTCAGCTATCTGTCTCTGTCTCACCTATCTGTCTATATCTCAGCTATCTGTCTCTATCTCAGCTATCTGTCTCTAACTCAGCTATCTGTCTCTAACTCAGCTATCTGTCTCTATCTCAGCTATCTGTCTCTATCTCAGCTATCTCTCTCTATCTCAGCTATATGTCTCTATCTCAGATATCTGTTTCTATCTCAGCTATCTGTCTCTATCACAGCTGTCTGTCTCTAACTCAGCTATCTGTCACTATCTCAGCTATCTGTCTCTATCTCAGCTATCTGTCTCTATCTCAGCTATCTGTCTCTATCTCAGCTATCTGTCTCTATCTCAGCTATCTGTCTTCATCTCAGGTATCCGTCTCTATCTCAACTATCTGTCTCTATATCAGCTATCTGTCTCTATCTCAGCTATCTGTCTCTATCTCAGCTATCTGTCTCTATCTCAGCTATCTGTCTCTATCTCAGCTATCTGTCTCTATCTCAGCTATCTGTCTTCATCTCAGGTATCCGTCTCTATCTCAACTATCTGTCTCTATCTCAGCTATATGTCTCTATCTCAGATATCTGTCTCTATCTCAACTATATGTTTTTATATCAGCTATCTCTCTCTCTCAGCTATCTGTCTCTATCTCAACTATCTGTCTATATGTCAGCAATCTGTCTCTAACTCAGCTATCTGTCTCTATCTCAGCTATCTGTCTCTATGTCAGCTATCTGTCTCTATCTCAGCTATCTGTCTCTATCTCAGCTATCTGTCTATATCTCATCTATCTGTCTATGTCTCAGCTATCTGTCTATCTCAGCTATCTGTCTATATCTCAGCTATCTGTCTATATCTCATCTATCTGTCTATATCTCAGCTATCTGTCTCCATCTGAGCTATCTGTCTCTATCTCAGCGATTTGTCTCTATCTAAGCTATCTGACTCTATATCAGCTATCTGTCTATATCTCAGTTATCTGTCTATATCTCAGCTATCTGTCTCTATCTCAGCTATCTGTCTCTGTCTCAGCTATCTGTCTCTATCTCAGCTATCTGTCTCATCTCAGCTATCTGTCTCCATCTCAGCTAACTGTCTCTATGTCAGCTATCTGTTTCTATCTCAGCTATCTGTCTCTATATCAGCTATCTGTCTATATCTCATCTATCTGTCTATATCTCAGCTATCTGTCTCTATGTTAGCAATCTGTCTATAACTCATCTATCTGTCTATATCTCAGCTATCTGTCTCTATCTCAGCTATCTGTCTCTATCTCAGCTATCTGTCTATATATCAGCTATCTGTCTCTATCTTAGCTATATGTCTATATCTCATCTACCTGTCTATATCTCAGCTATCTGTCTCAATCTCAGCTATCTGTTTCTATCTCAGCTATCTGTCTCTATCTCAGCTATCTGTCTCTATCTCAGCTATCTGTCTCTGTCTCAGCTATCTGTCTCTATCTCAGCTATCTGTCTCTGTCTCAGCTATCTGTCTCTATCTCAGCTATCTGTCTCTATCTCAGCTATCTGTCTCGCTAGTTACTCCTCAGTTATCCTCTTCACACGCTAGTTACTACTCAGTTATCCTCTTCACACCCTAGTTACTACTCAGTTATCCTCTTCACACGCTAGTTACTCCTCAGTTATCCTCTTCACACCCTAGTTACTACTCAGTTATCCTCTTCACACCCTAGTTACTACTCAGTTATCCTCTTCACACGCTAGTTACTCCTCAGTTATCCTCTTCACACCCTAGTTACTACTCAGTTATCCTCTTCACACCCTAGTTACTACTCAGTTATCCTCTTCACACGCTACTTACTCCTCAGTTATCCTCTTCACACCCTAGTTACTACTCAGTTATCCTCTTCACACCCTAGTTACTACTCAGTTATCCTCTTCACACGCTAGTTACTCCTCAGTTATCCTCTTCACACCCTAGTTACTACTCAGTTATCCTCTTCACACGCTAGTTACTACTCAGTTATCCTCTTCACACCCTAGTTACTACACAGTTATCCTCTTCACACGCTAGTTACTACTCAGTTATCCTCTTCACACGCTAGTTACTACTCAGTTATCCTCTTCACACCCTAGTTACTACTCAGTTATCCTCTTCACACCCTAGTTACTACTCAGTTATCCTCTTCACACCCTAGTTACTACTCAGTTATCCTCTTCACACGCTAGTTACTCCTCATTATTTTTATCCCCTTTATTAACACACATATAGGTGTGACCTACAAGTGCCAGACGTGTGTGGCTGCCAGTGGTCAGCTTGGTGTGACCCACAAGTGCCAGACGTGTTTGGCTGCCAGTAGTCAGCTTGGTCTGACCCACAAGTGCCAGACGTGTGTGGCTGCCAGTGGTCAGCTTGGTATGACCCACAAGTGCCAAACGTGTGTAGCTGCCAGGGATCAGCTTGGTGTGACCCACAAGAGCCAGACGTGTGTGGCTGCCAGTAGTCAGCTTGGTATGACCCACAAGTGCCAAACGTGTGTGGTTGCCAGTAGTCAGCTTGGTATGACCCACAAGTGCCAAACGTGTGTGGCTGCCAGTAGTCAGCTTGGTATGACCCACAAGTGCCAAACGTGTGTGGCTGCCAGTGGTCAGCTTGGTGTGACCCACAAGTGCCAGACGTGTGTGCCTGCCAGTGGTCAGCTTGGTGTGACCCACAAGTGCCAGACGTGTGTGGCTGCCAGTAGTCAGCTTGGTCTGACCCACAAGTGCCAGACGTGTGTCGCTGCCAGTGGTCAGCTTTGTGTGATCTACAAGCGCCAGACATGTATGGGTGCCAGTGGTCAGCGTGGTGTGACCCACAAGTGCCAGACGTGTGTATCTGCCAGTGGTCAGCTTGGTGTGACCCACAAGTGCCAGACGCGTGTGGCTGCCAGTGGTAAGCTTTGTGTGATCTACAAGTGCCACACATGTGTGGCTTTTAGTGGTCAGCTTGGTGTGACCCACAAGTGCCCGACGTGTGTGGCTGCCAGTGGTCAGCTTGGTGTGACCCACAAGTGCCAGATGCGTGTGGCTGCAAGTGGTCAGCTTGGTGTGACCCACAAGTGCCATATATGTGTGGCTGTTAGTGGTCAGCTTGGTGTGACCCACAAGTGCCACACATGTGTGGCTGTTAGTGGTCAGCTTGGTGTGACCCACAATTGCCAGACGTGTGTTGCTGGCAGTGGTCAGCTTGGTGTGACCCACAAGTGCCAGACGTGTGTGGCTGCCAGTGGTAAGCTTGGTGTGACCCACAAGTGCCAGACGTGTGTGGCTGCCAGTGGTCAACTTGGTGTGACCCACAAGTGCCAGACGTGTGTTGCTGGCAGTGGTCAGCTTGGTGTGACCCACAAGTGTCAGACGTGTGTGGCTGCCAGTGGTCAGCTAGGTGTGACCCACAAGTGCGAGACGTGTGTGGCTGTCAGTGGTCAGCTTGGTGTGACCCACAAGTGCCAGACATGTGTGGCTGTTAGTGGTCAGCTTGGTGTGTCCCACAAGTGCCAGACGTGTGTGGCTGTCAGTGGTCAGCTTGGTGTGACCCACAAGTGCCAGACGTGTGTGGCTGTCAGTGGTCAGCTTGGTGTGACCCACAAGTGCCAGACATGTGTGGCTGTCAGTGGTCAGCTTGGTGTGACCCACAAGTGCGAGACGTGTGTGGCTGTCAGTGGTCAGCTTGGTGTGACCCACAAGTGCCAGACGTGTGTGGCTGCCAGTGGTCAGCTTGGTGTGACCCACAAGTGCCAGACGTGTGTGGCTGCCAGTGGTCAGCTCGATGTGACCTACAAGTGCCAGACGCGTGTGGCTGCCAGTGGTCAGCTTGATGTGACCCACAAGTGCTGGACGTGTATGGCTGCCAGTGGTCAGCTTGGTGTGACCCACAAGTGCCAGACGGTGTGGCTGCCAGTGGTCAGCTCGATGTGACCTACAAGTGCCAGACGCGTGTGGCTGCCAGTGGTCAGCTTGATGTGACCCACAAGTGCTGGACGTGTATGGCTGCCAGTGGTCAGCTTGGTGTGACCCACAAGTGCCAGACGTGTGTGGCTGCCAGTGGTCAGCTTGGTGTGACCCACAAGTGCCAGACGTGTGTGACTGCCAGTGGTCAGCTTGGTGTGATGTACAAGTGTCAGACGTGTGTGGCTGCCAGTGGTCAGTTTGGTGTGACCCACAAGTGCCAGACGTGTGTGGCTGCCAGTGGTCAGTTTGGTGTGATCTACAAGTGCCAGACGTGTGTGGCTGCCAGTGGTCAGCTTGGTGTGACCCACAAGTGCCAGACGTGTGTGGCTGCCAGTGGTCAGTTTGGTGTGACCCACAAGTGCTGGACGTGTGTGGCTGCCAGTGGTCAGCTTGGTGTGACCCACTAGTGCCAGACGTGTGTGGCTGCCAGTGGTCAGCTTGATGTGACCCACAAGTGCCAGACATGTGTGGCTGCCAAGAATCTCTGCGTAATAAATAATGAAAAGTGTCAAGTGAACAAAAGTGGAAGATGCAAATTGAGCAGCTTATGAAGGTGAGTATAATGAACTACCTGTTAGGATGCATAATGAACTACCTGTTAGGATGCATAATGAACTACCTGTTAGGATGTTTAATGAACTACCTGATATGATGTATAATGGACTACCTGTTAGGATGTATAATGAACTACGTGTTAGGATGTATAATGAACTTCCTGTTTGGATGTATAATGAACTACCTGTTAGGATGTATAATGAACTACTTGTTAGGATGTATAATGAACTACCTGTTATGATGTTTAATGAACTACCTGTTAGGATGTATAATGAACTACCTTTTTGGATGTATAATGAACTACCTGTTAGAATGTATAATGAACTTCCTGTTTGGATGTATAATGAACTACTTGTTAGGATGTATAATGAACTACTTGTATAATGAACTACTCAGTTTTGATGCGTACGATTTTGTGAGAAATTTCGTAGTTGTCAGCTAATGCTGCAGTCTCTAGAATATCTGAGGCAGTGTGGTCGATCAGATATTCCTGTACATCAGCAGACATACAGTTGTTGAATTCCTCGTGAAGTATCAGCTGAACGAGAGTGTCATAAGTCTGACACTGGGAGGCCCTACACCACCTCTCAAATGCAAGCTTTTTCTCACGGGCAAACTCCACACAAGTCTGACCTTGTCGTCGTTGTAACGTACGAAATGCACGTTGGTAACTTACAGGTAACAAATTATATGTCTCAAGAATGGTTTCCTTGACTGTGTCATACTCAATGTATATGAAATGTTGGATGCAACCTGGCTGTTGGGAAGAATTATAACTTTGTTTGGAGTGGTGTTGACGCGTGAGAATTAATGATCTGAAGAGCTCTTTTCTTGCAATCTTTGATGAAAAAGGAAGGAAAATGTAAATCAGTGAAGGTTTGGTGAATGTATGTACATTCCTCGTCAAGAAACTCAGGACTACAAATTCGGTAAGCTCTTAGGAAGAATCCGATGATGATGCCTCTTTTGGTCTTAGTATCTTGACTGGAATAGAAACGTGTGAGATCATTTTTATTTGTAGGCTTCCAGTAAACTTGAAATCTTAGGTTGTTATCTACTTTGTGGATGAGGACGTCTAGAAAGGGTAGCTTGTCATTGGACTCTTCTTCTAGTGTAAACTGGATCGCCGGTTCAACTGCGTTGAGCCTTGCCTGAAGATTCCGTACATCAAAACGTTTGGGAGTTATTACGAGGACGTCGTCTACGTAACGTAACCAAGTGACGCTTGAGGGGATGATGTTGGCGAAGTGTTCAGCCTCTAGGTGTTCCATGTACAAGTTAGCTAAGACGGCACTGATGGGGACCCCATTCCCATGCCGTATGTTTGTTTGTAGAGCCTGTTATTGAAAGAAAAACAGTTGAAATTAACACAGAGTTCAATAAGGTCAACAAAATCTCCGGGAGGACCTTACCCTTCCTCTACCTCCCGGAGATTTTGTTGACCTTATTGAACTCTGTGTTAATTTCAACTGTTTTTCTTTCAATAACAGGCTCTACAAACAAACATACGGCATGGGAATGGGGTCCCCCATCAGTGCCGTCTTAGCTAACTTGTACATGGAACACCTAGAGGCTGAACACTTCGCCAACATCATCCCCTCAAGCGTCACTTGGTCACGTTACGTAGACGACGTCCTCGTAATAACTCCCAAACGTTTTGATGTACGGAATCTTCAGGCAAGGCTCAACGCAGTTGAACCGGCGATCCAGTTTACACTAGAAGAAGAGTCCAATGACAAGCTACCCTTTCTAGACGTCCTCATCCACAAAGTAGATAACAACCTAAGATTTCAAGTTTACTGGAAGCCTACAAATAAAAATGATCTCACACGTTTCTATTCCAGTCAAGATACTAAGACCAAAAGAGGCATCATCATCGGATTCTTCCTAAGAGCTTACCGAATTTGTAGTCCTGAGTTTCTTGACGAGGAATGTACATACATTCACCAAACCTTCACTGATTTACATTTTCCTTCCTTTTTCATCAAAGATTGCAAGAAAAGAGCTCTTCAGATCATTAATTCTCCACGCGTCAACACCACTCCAAACAAAGTTATAATTCTTCCCAACAGCCAGGTTGCATCCAACATTTCTAAAGTATTTGCACAAGCTAACACTAGAGTCGCCATCGCTTCCAGTACTTCTATAAAGGATCTAACCAGGACAAAATCCAAGCACCTTGAACCAGTCAACGCAGGGGTCTACACTATACCCTGTGGAGGCTGCGACAGAATTTATGTAGGAGAAACAGCAAGAAACCTCGAAACACGCCTCAATGAACACATTAATGCATGTAGGATTGATAACCTGAACAACGCCTGCGTACAACACCGAAATTCCAACAATCATCTCATGAAATTCAAAGACGCCCGACTAGTAATCAAAGAAACTAATTTCCGTAGACGTAAGTGCCTTGAATCAGCACTTATCTCTGTTTCTAACACAATTAAACAAAACAAAGGCAGCTTCACCATCTCTGAAGTCTTAGCAAGAATCCTCCTGAAAACAGTAAACCCTACCATCACATAGTCTCTCCTGCTAATTCAACACATCGTAGATGTGGAACACTCCTACAGGCCTTGTCTATTCCAACCTCCAGCAGAAATATTTGTCTAACCTATTTTTATACTACCCATGTAATTATTTTATCACCTTTTACTCATTTGCAAATTTATTGTTCTACCTTATTGTATTACTACTACTACTACGTCTTATATCACTACTACTTCTACCACCACTAGTATTACACCTCACTTGGTGAGCATATATATATATACCCTCTGTGTCCATGTATCGCTTGTAACAGCTTGACAAAGCTCCTGGAGAGCGAAACGTTGCCACAATAAAATGTCACATTAGTTGCATTTGTGTCCTTTTACTTAACATATTTCCTAGTTGTGACTCCATGCTCTCTGAATCTGATTCTGAATCAGAACTCTCTGCATGATCAGGAAATAACATATCTCTGACTGTTACTGCGGTGTAACTACGTTTGTACGTCACACCCAGATACTTGGCTACCAGCCAACAAGTCTGAAGCTTTAAAGTACGTAACTTAGACAAAGTCAGAGTATCAATTAACTTTTTCACTTTCGCATACATCACAAAAATAAGTACAATATGAGAGTGATTATGGGAAGCTAGAATCCTAATGTAAGAATTTACTTTACAAGTTACACAAGAGTTGTTTGTCTTAGAGCCAGAGCTCATTAACAGTATTTCCATCTCCTTGGATCAAGAGACTCGGGCAGGTACATACATCCACCTATGATGTTGTACAAGACCAAACACCTAGTCTTCAGATTAGGAAATTACTCAAAGTGTTTGACCATAGAGTTACTAGTATGGCAAACTGGACAATTCCTCCAACACCTTGGATCAAGAACATCCCGGACAGGCCCCCATTTGTTACAAAATGACACGATATCTATTAGTAATAGACATCTCCAGTGAACACTAGAAAGGATAGCCCTTCTAGCATCCAGCCTGTTACTGGGCTTTTGCAACAAAGTCAGTATCCTGGTCCAGTTATCCGATATATTCAATAGTCTCCAGGAAGATTACAACTGGTAGGGTACTTACAAAAGCATAAGATTTAATATGTTTATTAACAGTTAGTGTCTAGGGTTTCAAAGTAAATAAATGTACATATGATCAGGATGTTCATTAAGTAATGCATTAGGAGGTTAATTAGGAGGTTAGCTCCTACACTTCTCTCATATACCATAAGGCTGTGCTGAGGGCACATATATCCAAATGACTCTGAAGTATCATCAGGTACAAAGTCAGTAATTACAATAATACAGATATATGCAAATAAGAATATGTGTGTGTATGAGTGAGCTCCAGGTAACTCTAAGACTCGACTCAACCAGTGTCCGACTGAACTTCTCATAAGCTAGCTTCTCTAACAAACTGACAATCAGAACAGCTTGATTGACCAGTAAAATGACCAATTCGAATAACAGCAATATAACAGGCAACAGCAACACAGCGTCATGAACCAGGAGATAGAAAAACGACCCTAACTGGGGACCATCAATAGATCCTCCAAAACAGTCACAAAACTCCCTTTCTACTGAAGCTAAGTTCAGCATAAACAATCCCAAACTGTGGCGGTGCACAGATTTCTTATCGAATTAGGTCAGGAGCTGTAGCTAGAGACCTGAGTTATCTCAGAGTGTCAATGTGACACAACCCAGAAAAACGTCGAAAATCACTGTCTAGTCTATCCTCTGTGAACAGAGTTACACAGAGTCCTGAGAAGTATGTGTCGTCTCACCACCGAACACATACTCTACCAAACAGAGTCTAAATGACGAGAAAACAAGCAGAGACAAGAGCGAGGTGTTGACTCAACGATGTCCAGCTGCGTAGTGCTCTCGAGGAAGGAGCAGCAGCCACCTACCTCAGGTGGAATCACGTGACTCCCTCCCAGCAACTAGGCGCCGGCAGTACAACAAGCCTAGTGTCATAAACGGTAGTTTGCCAACTCCAGGGCAGCTACTACAAACATGAGTACAATTTATAATGTTACATCCTACTCAAATAAAAGCTAAGTCAAATATAAGTCAAATAGGTCAAATAATAATATAAAGCAAGATATTAACGATTTAGCTATTATCGAGAATATCAGCAATATAAAATTATAGAAAATGGAAATATGCATCAATCACATATAAATAGATATATACATTGGGGCCAAATTCTGGGGTCGCAATAGACTGTCATACCCCATATTACCTCAAAAACTGCTGTTGCCGGGATTGCACTCTCTCAGCTCTATAAGCTGAGAAGTTCACATCCTACATCCAAGCTACACCTTTACAAAGCTCTTGAAAGGCCTCTCATCACATACTCTCCTCTTGCATTGATGTTGTCTGTACGTACCTGCTTCTCCTCCTCGTTACAAATAACCTATGTTATTGCTCTTTGTTTCACTTCTGATCTTTCCTTCAAGCTTTTACATTATAATATTTTAATGTACTTTTTTGAATCATTTCTCTTGCCTTATCTCTAACTGCCATTCCATTGGGGGTCGTCCTTATGCACTTATGTGGAGTGGCTTCCCTAGTGACCTTTTGTGCCCTAAATCCTACCTCTTGCCAGATTTGCACGTCCAGTCTTGCTTTGAGGCGAGTGAGAAAGAGATGATAGTTACATTTTATAAGAGTTTTGCTTTACAATGTCTAGTGGTTGGGTTTAGTCCTGACCCTTTTCCTTTTTCTGAATTATTTCCTCTCCCCCACCTATTCTTCGTCTATCCCCACTTTCCCCTCGCCCCATGTGGGTTCTTACCTGTGAGTCCTTAGTTAGTTACCTTCAAATAACTTGTATATGAAAATAAAATAAAAAATGGAATATCCTTTTGGTAATATTAAAATTAATATCTACTTACTGTTATATGAACAGTGACAGCAGGTGTTAGGTTTACTAACACCCAGGTACCTACTTACTGCTAGGTGAACAGTGACAGCAGTTGTAAGATGACTAACACCCAGGTACCTACTTACTGCTAGGTGAACAGTGACAGCAGTTGTAAGATGACTAACACCCAGGTACCTACTTACTGATAGGTGAACACTGACAGCAAGTGTAAGATGACTAACACTCTGGTAGCTATTTACTGCTAGGTGAATAGTAACAGCAGGTGTAAGATGACTAGCATTCAGGTACCTACTAACTGCTGTGAACATTGATAGCAGGTGTAAGATGACTAGCATAAAGGTACCTACTTACTGCTAGGTTAACAGTGACAGCAGGTGTAACATGACTTGCACACATGTACCTACTAACTGCTGTGAACATTGATAGCAGATGTAACGTGACTAACACCCAGGTACCTACTTACTGCTAGGTGAACAGTGACAGCAGGTGTAAGAAGACTACCACTCAAGTAACTATTTACTTCTGTAAACATTGATAACAGGTGTAACATTACTAACAATCAGCTACCTAAATACAGCTAGGAGAAGTGACAGTAGGTGCAAAGTGACTAACACACAGGTACCCTCTTTTTCTAGGTGAAGTGACAGCAGGTGTAATGTGACTAACACCCAGGTACCTACTTACTGCTAGGTGAAGAGTGACAGCAGGTGTAAGGTGACTAACTCTCAGGTACCTACTTAATGCTAGGTGAACAGTGACTGCAGGTGTAAGGTGTCTAACTCCCAGGTACCTACTTACTGCTAGGGGAACAGTGACAGCAGGTGTAAGGTGACTAGCTCCCAAGTATCTACTTACTGATAGGTGAAGTGACAGCAGTTGTAAAGTGACTAACGCAAAGGTACCTACTTACTGCTAGGTGAAGACTGACAGCAGGTGTAAGGTGATTAAAACCAAATTACCTACTTACTGTTAGGGAAACAGTGACAGCAGGTGTAAGGTGACTAACACACAGGTACCTACTTACTACTATGTGAATATTGAGAGCAGGTGTAACGTGACTAACACCCAGTTACCTACTTACTGCTAGGTGGACAGACACAGCACATGGAAGGTGACTAACACCCAGGTACCTACACATAGCTAAGTGAACTGTGACAGAAGGTGTAAGGGGACTAACACCTGGAGTATACCTTGAAGGTGTATCGTGGGGTCAACGCCCCCGCGGCCCTGTCCATGACTTAGCCTCCTGGTCGATCACGATCTGATCAACCAAATTGTTACTGTAAGGCCATAAGTAAACAAACGTTCGAGCCACAGCCCGGCTGGTTAGGTATTGACTTTAGGTGCTTGTCCAGCTGCATCTTAGAGACAGCCAGCTGTCTTGAAGACTACCAGGGGTCTTCAAGACAGCTGAAGATTTTTGGTAATGCGCCTTATGTATACTGGGAGGCAACTGAACAGTATTGGTTCCCTGACACTTATTGTATTGTATCTTAGTGTAATAAAGGAATCAATGCTTTTGATTGGAAAGATGTTGCATCGTCTTCTGAGTCTTTTTATTTCGTAAGGAGCGATTTCCGGGTGCAGATTTTGCACTAGTCACTCTACGATTTTACCTACTTACTGCTAGGTGGACAGTGGCAGCAGGTGTAAGGTGACTAACTCTCAGGAACCTACTTAATGCTAGGTGAACAAGGACAGTAGGTGTAAGGTGACTAACAGCTAGGTACCTACTTACTGCTAAGTGGACAGTGGCAGCAGGTGTAAGGTGACTAACTCCCAGGAACCTACTTAATGCTAGGCGAACAATGACAGTAGGTGTAAGGTGACTAACAGTTACGTACCTACTTACTGCTAGGTGAACATTGATATCAGGTGTAAGGTGACTAACACCCAGGTACCTACTTACTGCTAGGTGAACAGGGACAGCAGGTGTAAGGTGACTAACTCCCAGGTTCCTACTTACTGCTAGGTGAATAGTGACAGCAGGTGTACGATAGCACCCAGGTACCTACTTACTGCTAAGAGAATATCGACAGCAGGTGTAAGTTGACATCCAGATACCTATTAACCGCTAGGTAAACAGTAATTGCAGAAGTAAGTCAACGAACATCCAGGTACCTACTTACTACCAGGTTATCAGTGACAGGAGGTGTAAGGTAACTAACATCCAGGTACCTACTTATTACCAGGTTATCAGTAACAGGAGGTGTAAGGTAACTAACATCCAGGTACCTACTTACTACCAGGTTATCAGTGACAGGAGGTGTAAGGTAACTAACATCCAGGTACCTACTTACTACCAGGATATCAGTAACACGAGGTGTAAGGTAACTAACATCCAGGTACCTACTTACTACCAGGTTATCAGTAACACGAGGTGTAAGGTAACTAACATCCAGGTACCTACTTACTACCAGGTTATCAGTGACAGGAGGTGTAAGGTAACTAACATCCAGGTACCTATTTACTACCAGGTTATCAGTAACAGGAGGTGTAAGGTAACTAACATCCAGGTACCTACTTACTACCAGGTTATCAGTAACAGGAGGTGTGAGTTAACTAACATCCAGGTACCTACTTACTACTAGGTTATCAGTAACATGAGGTGTAAGGTAACTAACATCCAGATACCTACTTACTATCATGTTATCAGTAACAGGAGGTGTAAGGTAACTAACATCCAGGTACCTACTTACTACCAGGTTATCAGTAACAGGAGGTGTAAGGTAACTAACATCCAGGTACCTACTTACTACCAAGTTATCAGTAACAGGAGGTGTAAGGTAACTAACATCCAGGTACCTACTTACTACCAGGTTATCAGTGACAGGAGGTGTAAGGTAACTAACATCCAGGTACCTACTTACTACCAGATTATCAGTGACAGGAGGTGTAAGGTAACTAACATCCAGGTACCTACTTACTACCAGGATATCAGTAACACGAGGTGTAAGTTAACTAACATCCAGGTACCTACTTACTACCAGGTTATCAGTAACACGAGGTGTAAGGTAACTAACATCCGGGTACCTACTTACTACCAGGTTATCAGTGACAGGAGTTGTAAGGTAACTAACATCCAGGTACCTATTTACTACCAGGTTATCAGTAACAGGAGGTGTAAGGTAACTAACATCCAGGTACCTACTTACTACCAGGTTATCAGTAACAGGAGGTGTAAGTTAACTAACATCCAGGTACCTACTTACTACTAGGTTATCAGTAACATGAGGTGTAAGGTAACTAACATCCAGATACCTACTTACTATCATGTTATCAGTAACAGGAGGTGTAAGGTAACTAACATCCAGGTACCTACTTACTACCAGGTTATCAGTAACAGGAGGTGTAAGGTAACTAACATCTAGGTACCTACTTACTACTAGGTTATCAGTAACAGGAGGTATAAGGTAACTAACATCCAGGTACCTACTTACTACCAGGTTATCAGTAACAGGAGGTGTAAGGTAACTAACATCCAGGTACCTACTTACTACTTTTTTTTATATTTTATTTAAAACCGCATAATATATACAACATAAAAAGTAGTCCGCTAAACGTGAACCCATAAAAGGAAAACATGATACATATCCACAGTACAAAAAACATAAACCCCCCCTTCCAACACATCTCTCCAATGTGTATAAATTCAAGACATATATCAATGGCTCAATATCACTCAAAACCCAGAACAAAACAACAGGAAAGTACCTTAAAAAAAATTGAAAATAATATGCATCACTATGCGAAACAGATTATGTTTATAAGTCTATAATAGTGTTTGATACTATTACTTACAATTCTTGTGAATATGCAATTCATCAACTTGAATATTGACATATCATTCTCTCACAACCTAATACATAATACATCTAATCAACACTTATCTCTTAACTGAAAATTTTATATTCGAAGGAACATAAACCAAGAAAAATTAAATAAATTATGCACACCTGTCTTCCAAGCCAAGTTATTACGTTCAGCAGAACATAAGGCCCATATACATTATATAACATTAATATATAACATATAATTCGATAAATTCTATACCCTGTAACATTAGGGTGTTTCAAAAAAGAAGTAAAGCACTTCCAAAGCATAATATCATCCTTATAATCTATGATTTGCTAATTTGGATGACAGATAGTAGAACCATTAAAGGCACAGACAGGTGCAAAAGGTACATTTCCAGGGAAATACTATGCCCAGCCCCGTGGGCAATGCCACAATATACCCCCCCCCCCGTAGCTAAACACCTCGTATAGAATACACAAACCCAACGACAAAACTCCAACTCCCAGGATCCTTTGGTAAGTAATATCCATACAATGAAAGATAATAATAAAATGCCTCAACACAAAGACACAAATTGGTCCACCTACTTATAGGGTTCCTGCAACATAAACCCTTACTCATATGTGCTATACAATAACCCATAAAACACAGACATGTAGCACCATGATTCATATGCATGCATAATATACTGAAAACAGCAAGAAACCTCTCGACACTCGGACAGCCCCCTACGCTTTTCTCCTAACTTAAGCAATTCTATATATCCATAGTCCACAAAGTCAATGAAAGAAAAACTCCAAAACCCTTCCTCCATGCATACTCCCTACTTTTGTCAGAAGTCCTCCTTTGTACCAGGTCAGAAGTCACCCGTCCTTCCCTACCCTAACCCCCCCCTCACATGCCACCAAACACTCTCCTACTCATCCACACCACCCCTTTCCCCCACCTTACCTATCTCCTCGAGGACCAACCCATTTTGGGTTTACCCCTCCCCCAGAGTTGTCAACCTCACCATCGTTAAATTCCTTTAGCTCTCCGAAAAACTCTATTCCCATTTCCTACCATATAATTCCTTATTTCTACACTGTGTACGATAAACATTAGCAGCCAAAGCCCGAATTCTATAATCTCCTATTTCATTACGAATTGCCCATGAGACATACAAATAATCCGCTACCACATACCTAACCGCCCTCCCAACCTCCCCCTGCACCCCATCCACATCGAAACTCAAAGCCCTCAGCGACGACAAACCCCCTCCCCCACCCACCTCTCGTATCACCCTTGACAGCCATTCCCTCACCGTCTCCAAATTCAAGCAAAAATAAACCGCATGGTACGCATGGTACGCAGTCTCCTCCTCCCCACATCTTGGACAACTCCCTGACCCCACAAACCCCAAATGGAAGAGAACTGACTGCGATGCTAAAATACCCATTAAAAATCTATAAACCAATTCCCTAACTTTCGGCTTTAATCTGATTTTACGGAACCCCTCCCATATCCCAATCTAACCATATACCGGAAAGATAGCCTCCCCTTGCACCTCCACCCCTATCCCGCCTATATTCCCTAGCCGACTCGCTCTCAACCTCTTAGGCATCCGCACAGCCATAAGATTTCGCACCATATCCTCACACACTCGTAAATCCTTCCCACTTCACCACTGCCTCACAACAGAGGTACCTTAGGGCTGGGGGTGAGAGGGGTACAAGAGTGAGTGAGGTAATGACCTCACTCACCCTTGTACCCCTCTCACCCCCAGCCCTAAGGTACCTCTGTTTCACATACACGCTCTGTGCTCATCTTTCCAATGGGATAAGCCCCAACCCTCCCCTCCTAACACTCATCATAACCACCTCCTTCCTAAGCCATGGCCTTCCATATCCCAACACATACCGCAAGACTTTTTCCTGCAGCTCCTGAACGTCAGACGATCTCACAGGGTACACTGCAGCCACGTGCCATACCTTAATGTACACTAACGTATTAACCACCACCACCCTCTGTTGTAAAGTTACATCCCCCGCCCTCCACCCTCTCATCCTTGCCATAGTCCTCCCCACCACCGCCTCTGAGTTTACCAACTGAGCTGCCACACTATCCTTCTTATACACCACCACGCAGATTTTTATACTCTCCACAATTGTCCAACCATAGACCCCGCCCAAACACCCCCCACCCACCTCCCCACCTCCAATAACTTCGACTTTGCCCCATTCACTCTCAACCCCGTAGCCCCTCCAAAGACCTCAATAATACGACCCACATTACTTAACCCCTCCTCCCCTCCCACCAAAACCGTTGTGTCGTCTACGTACCCTACTATACCTGTATCGCTGACGCCCTCCCCACCCCTTTCCCACACTCCCTCAGTAATTAAACGGTAAAAAGGGTCTTGTATACACGCAAACAGTATCTGGAGCAAGGGGCATCCCTGCCTCAAGCCCCTTTCCATACACACCTGTGCTCCCACTCTGCCATTCACCTGTATCCTAATTAACGCATTTCTATACAAAGTCTCTACCCACCCAGTAATTTCGTCTCCAAACCCTTGTCGCCATAAAATAACACTCAACATACCCCTATCCACACAATCATAAGCCTCCCTCCAATCTAACCACAAAACTCCCCCCCCCCCTCCTCTTCCTTCCACGAAATCAATGATCTTCCCATGACCCACACTCATACTTCTCCCCGGTATACCAAACTGTCCCTGGTGAATGACTTCTTCAAGCACCAATTTTATCCTATTACCCAAAACTTTCGCAAACATCTTATAGTCTGCACACATGAGGGAGATCGCCTTATAATTCCCTAGTGTCTTCCCCCCATCCCCCTTTTTCACCAGAACCACCACACCCGTACGTTGTGTCTCCCCAATCAAACCTGTCTTTCATGCAATTAAATAATCGTACCAAACAATCTTTCATAATATTCCAATGTACCACATAAAAATCATTGGGAATTCCATCTATGCCCGGTGCCTTTCCTCGACTCATACTTTGCACTGCTTCACACACCTCATGCTCCCCAATCAAGCAACTCCTATAGATTCCCTAATCCCTTCCTCCAAAATTTTACCCTCCTGTCCTCCTCCTCCCATATAAGCCATCTTCCTTCGGAACCAAAGATCTACATAATTACTCATACCTTCAGTAGTCCTCAAAGATTGCCCCACCTCATATCCCCCACCCCTTCGCTGACCTCCAACCATATGATAGTGATCCCCTTCTGTCGTTCTTGAAACCTCCTTAACAAGCATCCGGATGGCCGATCTCCCCACAAGACCTCCTCCATTCCCCCACGTACCTGTAGAGCATCAAATCTTTCATTTTGGAGATCCTTCAAGCGTCCTCTCAGAACCTCTATTTCCCCCACCCTAGGTACCCCCAACCCCTTCATAACATCGACTCAACTGTCCCTCCAAATACCTTTGCAGTCCAAACTTCCACTTCGCCTCCTCTCTACCTTTCTTTTTGTAAAAATCCCGAATTCCCGGCTTTGCCCACGTCTCCCACCAACCCAAAACATCCTCTACTTCCCTGCCTTTGTCCCAACAAGTCTCCCACCATTTCCCAAAATCATTCATCTCCCCATCCCCTTGTAGTAACTATCATATCTGCGAATCATCCCCTCCCATGTCACCTTCCCCAATACACCTCTATGATCAGAAAACCCTATGTCTAATGACAAAACCCTCTCTATAGTGATTTCCCTTGTCACATAAATGCGGTCTAATCGTGTCGCGTATCCCCTTTGAACAAAAGTATGATCTACCTTCCACCCATCTCCTCCAACCACATCCACTACTCCCGCATCCCTCAGCGCATCTCGCAACTCCCCTAACACACAACCCGCCCCTCTAGGTTCCACATCCTTATTTCTTATAACACAATTCCAATCCCCTCGCAAATGATACAACAACACATCCCTCACAAACTCCACTTTTATACCTCTATGATTATCAGCCGGCATATAAACACCCACAAAGCAAACCCGCACCATTCCCCATATCCCATCCACTCTCACCACTCTCCCTCCTCCCCCCTCTTCCCATGCTATTACCTTAAATGGGCTGGTCCTTTTCAGTGCCACTGCCACTCCACCCTTTAATTTCCCCGAACTTCCCGCATACACCTGATACCCATTCAACGTCAACTCTCGTTCGTCTACACTTGCAGAGAGGATACATCCACGTCATAACGTCGTAATATTACTTTAATCTACTTCCGTTTGACCTCTGCCCTGAGGCCATTAGCATTTACAGTTAAATACCTGAAAATTGCATAGGGGGCTTTCCTTTATGCTTCTGAGGTCTCTGCCCTGCACTTTTTATGGAACCTGTCCTACCTTTTAAACTCTGCCTTCCCTGGCCCTCCTCCCAGAACAAAGCCTTCTTACAGGTGCGCTGGGCTGGTGTGAGTACATCGTCCTACGACGCTCCCACCGACCTCTTCCTTGAATCCATACCCACTTCCATTCCAACAGGCTCATCAACATTATGCACAATGACCTCCACTTCCTGCACTTTCAATAAATAATAATAATGATATCTTTATTTACTACAAGTACATGTACGTGGTATACAGGCCTAGCTGACATGTTCCCTTCACCCTTCTCACTAATCTCATTCCTGGGACTATCCTCCTCCACATTCAGGATTCCCTCCATCCCTGGGGAAGCCTCCACTTCAGGAGTATCCAGGATTTCCTGCAAAACCGTCTGCAACTGTGAGGACAAATCCAATTGCAAATCACCCAACACCTCCACAGATTCAATATCCTTCTGTACACCCGACACTTCAGGTAGTGTCACACAATGCTCACTCACCCCTTCCACCACATCACTCCACCTAGCTGTACGCTCCACACACACAGACTCAGACTCTTTTTGTTCTTGACCTTCAATTGCAATACCCCTGGACACCATCTGTCTGTCACATCCTGCAGCCATATGGTCGTACGACCCACACAGCCGACAAGTCCTTCGTTGTCCCGCATAAGTGACGAAAAGCTGGGTCCGGAAACCTTCCAACACAACAAATGACGGGATGGCCTGCCGTAACGTCATTTTAATGGAGAAAGAACCCTCAGGTAAACCTGCGTAAATCCCCTCCGTCCAGCGTCCAACCGTCGTGTTCCTGATATCTTGAGCATCGGCTTCATATGGAACATTATGAACTCGGACATACGTGTAGAATTTTGATGCATCTCGTAGACGTACCTCCAGTCCCGGATTGACAGTCAACACCTTGTCCTGGAAAGTGTCAACAGTTCGTTCATAAGCCCCAGCTAAGGCAAATTTCACGAAGATCCGTGCTGATCCATTGAGACTTATGCCAAATAAATCTTCGTTGCAGATGCAGAAAGTATCTCTCAAAATGGCAGGCAGTAAAACAATGGCGTTGTCCGGGTAAATAGCCCCCTTAACGAGCTCAATGCACACAGTGTTGGTTCGTCGCCGGCTACTGGTCGCCATGTTTGAGAAAATCTGCAGTACCAGACGTTCACCACCAGGAGCGCTGCTCAGCTCAACCGCACAGGACGGGAGCTGTGAGGCGAATGACTACTTACTACTAGGTTATCAGTAACAGGATGTGTAAGGTAACTTGAGTATTCCTGGAGGTTGTTTGGGGGGTGAACGACCCCGCGGTCCATGACCAGGCCTCGTCATGGTTGTAACTGTTACTGTTAGACGCACGAAAACCAACGTACGAACCACAACCCGTCTGGTCAGTACTGATTTTAGGTTCCTGTCCAGCTCTCTTGAAAACATTTAGGGTGTTGAAGACTGCCAAGGAACTTGAGGACAGCCAGGGGTCTTGAAGACACCCAGGGATCTTGAGGACATCCAAAGATCTTGAAGACAACCAGGGATCATGAAGATAGCCAGGGATCTTGAATACAACCAGGGATCTTGGAGACAGTCAGGGATCTTGAAGACAGTGACATATTGGTAACCTCGTTTATGTATGCTATGAGATATTTGAACAGTCTTGTGCCCTTGACACTTACTGTGTTGTCTCAAAACATACTCATTGCGCCCTTGATTTTCGTTGGGGGAATGTTACACCATCTGCCTAGTCTTTTGCTTTCGTAGGAAGTGATTTGTGTGTGCAGATATGGGACTAGTTCCAATAGGATTATCCATGAGTATATTTGGATGTATTTATCGCCTGTGTTCCAAGAAGTACATGTTAAAGGACGTCAACCGTTCATAGGAATTTAGCTGCTTTATTGTACTTATACGTGTAGTGAAATTTCTGTATATTCTCAAGGTATGTAATTTCACCTGCCTTGTAATGGGCCGTTAGGGTACAGAAATATTCCAGCATAGGAAGAACAAGCGATTGAAAGAGAATCATCATTGGCTTTGCATCCCTAGTTTTGAAGGTTCTCATTATCCATCCTATCATTTTCCAAGCAGATGTGTTAGATACATTGTTGTGATCTTTGAAAGTGATATGCTCTGACATTATCACTCCCAGGTCCTGGACTGTGAATGTTAAGTTAACTTAGATCAAGAAGGTTGTTGTTGATACATTATGATTTAATTTGCAATAATTGTGAACAAGTGAAACATGATGGAAAACAGCCACACGGGGAGTTGAGTGATAGCTCTGGGCCTTCCGTGTAGCAATCAACACATCATCAAGAGCTTGCAATGTTGCAGAAACTAGTATGAAGTCCGTGCAGATTGGACTTCATTCTATTTTCAACAACATTGTAAGTTCCTGATGATGTGTTGATTTCAACACGAAAGGCTCAGTACTATTATTTAACTCCCCCTGTGGCTTTCGTTAATTATGTTTTATAATATTTGTGCTTTTTTTTCGTTATCATGGAGAGTAATTTATACAAGTGTTGTTATGATAACTGAACTTATGTGGAGGTGTTGATTCGCCGGGAATTCTCCCGGTCCGGGTCTATTCCAGATGGCGACCCGGCTCCGGCTCCCTGTCATGGGAGTAGCTGAGACCTATGTCTCCCATGGGAGGAGGTACAAGTACCCCCTCATCGTTGGGACCAACTGATCCCAGGCCTAGCCACATTCCCCACCCACACGGGGCTCATAGGGAGAAGCTAGGCCTCTCTGGTCTGCCATCCCCGCGCCAGGGAGGCTGACGGGAAGGGCAGTCTTTCCAGCTGCAGATGGTAGCAAGCTCTAGCTTTGGGTCCTGAACTTACGTGTTACTGTACCTAAATAAACTTAGTAACTTGCTTTCTAACTTACTATCTTACTAATGAACTTACTACCTAATTAACTTACATATACTTACTAACCAAGTTTCTAACTTGCTTATTATTTTATTAAATTAATAACTTACTAAGTTAAAAATATACTTACTTATTAGCTTACAGACTTGCTAATTAACCTACTTACTTATGTATGGACTAACTTACATACAAACTTATTAATTTCCTTTAATTATTACCATACTTACTAATTTACAAAATTATTTACTATCTTACTTTCTCCCAATGGTTAACTTAGTAACTCAACTACTTACTAACATACTTGCTAACTTACTTATTAACTTAGTAACTCAACTACTTCCTAACATACTTGCTAACTTACTTATTAACTTAGTAACTCAACTACTTCCTAACATACTTGCTAACTTAATTATTAACTTAGTAACTCAACTACTTACTAACATACTTCCTAACTTAATTATTAATTTATTTATTACTGGAAAAATTTAAGTGAGAAAACAACGCTAAAATTTGATCAATAATTAATTTATAAAAGAATAATAACTACAACCAAAACTATTATAACTCCTAACAATAATAGTATCAATAAAAACAAAAAGACAATTTGATTTAAACTTTTTATATATAAAAAATCGTTCGAAAATCTTTCAAAATAAATCCAAGTTTTTGCATTAAAAACTTTTATGTGGTTTATATAACATAATTTTTTACATACTATGTATATGTAAAAATTTATAATGAATAATTTAGAATATCCTTTGGATATTAAAATTAATACCTATTTATTGTTAGATGAACAACGACAAATGCTGCGATATGATTAACACCAAGGTACCTACTTGCTGCTAGGTGAACAGGAAAAGCAGGTGTATAGTGACACCCGGGTACCTACTAACTGCTATGTGAACAATGACAGCAGGTGACTAACACCCAAGTACCTATTTACTGCTAGGGGAACAGACACCACTTGCAAGATGAATAACACTAAGGTACCTACTTATTTATAGGTGAACAGAGACAGCAGGTGTAACTAACACCCAGTTACCTATTTACTGCTGGGTGAAGAGTGACAGCAGGTGTAAGGTGACTAACTCTGAGGTACCAATTTACTGCTAGGTACAAACTTACAGCAGATGTCAGTTGACTAATACACAGGTACCTATTTACTGCTAATTGAACTTATACAACAGGAGTAAGGTGACTAAAACCTCGGTACCTACCTACTTACCGTTAGGGGAACAGGGACAGCATTGGTAAGGTGACTAACAATCAGGTAACTACTTAGTGCTAAGTGAATATGGACTGAAGTGTAATGTGACTAACACCATGGTACCTACTTACTGCTAAGTGAACAGGGACAGCAAGGGTAAGGTGACTAACACCCAAGTACTTACTACTAGTTGAACATCGACAGAAGTGTAATGTGACTAATTCCCAGGTACCTACCCACTGCTAAGTGAATAAGTACAGCAATAACGCCTCTATACCTCTTTACTGATAGATGAACAGTTATAGCAGATGTAAGGTGACAAACACAGGTACCTACTTACTGTTTGGTGAACAGGGACACCAGATGTAATTTGATTAACACACAGTACCTACTTAGGTGAACATTGACATCAGGTGTAAAGTGACAAAACCCAGGTACCTGCTTACTGCTAGGTGATCTGTGACAACAGGTGTAAGGTGACTAACACCTAGGTACCTACTTACTGCTAAGTGAACAAGGACAGCAGGTGCATGGTAACTAACACTTACACTCTACCTTGTTTCAGGGGTCAACATCTCAGCAACTAGGTCCATGACCAGGATGCTCTGGCTGGATCAGGTCTAGATCAACCAGGATGTTACT
Source organism: Cherax destructor (assembly GCA_009830355.1). Classification (NCBI taxonomy): domain Eukaryota; kingdom Metazoa; phylum Arthropoda; class Malacostraca; order Decapoda; family Parastacidae; genus Cherax; species Cherax destructor. Next base: position 136,645 of record WNWK01003860.1, read on the forward strand.
GCTGGCCGCACGTAAACCAAAGTTGGAACCACTGTCCGGCTGGTCAGGTGCTGATTTCAGGTGCGTGTCTAGGTACCTCTTGAAGATAGCCATGGGTCTTGAAGACTGCCAAGGTCTTCAAGACAGCCATGGGTCTTCAAGACAGCCATGGGTCTTAAAGACACCCATGGGTCTTCATGATAGTCAAGGGTTTTGAAGACAGCCAGGGATCTATTAGTAATCCTTCTTATGTAAGCTGGGAGGCAGTTGAACAGTCGTGGGCAACTGACACTTACTGTGTTTTCTCTCATCATATTAGTGGCGCCTTTGCTTTTCACTGGAGGTGATGTAGCACCTCCTGCCGAGTGTTTTTGTTTTCGTTGAGAGTGATTTCCATGTGCAGATGGTGGACTAGTCCCTCAAAGATTTTCCACGTGTATATTATGAAGTATCTTTCTCCCCTGTGTTCCGAGGAGTACAAGTCAAGAGACTTCAATTGTTCCCAGTAATTTAGGTGCTTTGTTAATTCTTTAGTTCTGCAATTTCATCTGCCTTGAAAGAAGCGACAAGTGTACAGCAATATTCCAGCCTAGAGAGAAAAAGCGATTTGAAGAGAATCATCATTGACTTTTCATCCCTAGTTTTGAAGGTTCTTATTATACATCCTATCATTTTCCAAGCAGATGTGTTAGATACATTGTTGTGATCTTTGAAAGTGAGATTCTCTGACATTATCACTCCCAGGTCCTGGACTGTGAATGTTAAGATAACTTAGATCAAGAAGGTTGCTGTTGATGCATTATGATTTAATCTGCAATAATTGTGAACAAGCGATACAAAATGTAAAACAGCCTCAGGGAGAGTTGAATGATAGCTCTAGGTCTTTCGTGTAGCAGTCAAAACATCACGAGGACCTTCCAGTGATCCATAAACTAGAAGGAAGTCTAAGCAGGTTCAGGTGAACATTCCCCTGAACTAATCTTCCAGGATTTCTTACTCATTTCTACAACATTGCAAGCTCCTGATGATGTGTTGATTGCAACAAGAAAGGCCCAGAGCTATCATTTAACTAAGACTGTGACTTTCTTGAATTACGATTTAACATTATTTGTCTGTTTTTTGTTATCATGGAGAGTAATTTATACAAGTGTTATTATGTATGATAACTGTACTTATGTGTAACTGTAACTAAATTTGTAACTCTCTAACTTATTAAGTTAATAACTTAATTAATAACATACTAACTTGTTAACTTAGTAAATTACTATCACACTTACAATTTTGCTTACTTTTTTATATTTTATTAATAAATCATACAGCAGTATACATAATACAATCAATACAATTAACAATCAAAACAATCTCGGGTACAAAATGATTATAAACACGTCAAACAATTTCCCAAGATAAGAATTATTAACAAATATTCATCAGTATAAGCCCAAAATGCAGAATTACTTCAGAATAACAAACTTATAATACTTTCAATAGTGAATACTTCATTTCACTGTACCCAAGACCTACCCCGGGCGAAATGTCACAAAAATAATGCACAAACCTTACTATACCATATAAACCCCGAACAACTCACAAATTCTCACGCAATAAACCTGTTGTTCACACCACATGGACTGTGTAAAAATTACAATGTCTGACACCAAAAAACATCGGACTATACATATAGTGAGTGCACACCTTACTGAGTGCATAACACAACAAAACTTTACATAACCCTACATCTCAAGATAGGGTAAACCTATCACACTTACTACTTGCTGTTATGCAGGTTTCTGCATGACATTTAAATATACGTAATATATAGCTATTGGAGAAGTGTGCCATAAATTTCAGGTAATTAGGAAAAACAGTAATAATAATGTATAACCTTTAGATAAATGTAAATGATAATTTTAGAAATATGCTGTGCTTTTGGTGAATACTGTAAAGTAAGTTTAAGCGGTGAAATAGAGAAATCCAGCTAGGGATTTATTTTCGAAATGTTTGTGGTGAGGGTTGCGGCGTCGCTTGTTACACATGTGCGCGGCATGGATAGCGGCTGGCGAGACGGAGCCTGGGTTCAGCTAAGTTTGTGATGTTGTATTCCCTTTTTGTGTAGCTAACTCAAGCCATAGGCACTTTTCATGGTGTACCAGTACACACCCTGGGCTCGGACATGGTCGGGGCCCGAAAGGACGAGTGTGAACTGAAGAAATAGGAGATGTGTTCTGGAGGATGGGAGTGGTGGCTGGGCTGACCGCCTAGTGATGTTGTTTGACCAGGGCCCTTCCGTCTGTACTGTTTTGAGGTTTGGCTAATTGATATGTGAAGGCGTGTTTGGAATGACTCATACCGTACACTAAGAAACTAATACTTTTTCTGCTGTAATTTTTGTGTAACTTTTACCTACAGTGAGCCTAAACATGGAACAGCCTGTATATGGGGAATTTATCAAATTGTGGTAATTCAAGTTTGCAACCTGGAAAGTTAATAATCATACTTTATTGGGTTGGTTAGAGGAAGGATTCACTAGAAAATCCTACACTAAAATGTGGCCTTACTTTTGCAGGTGTAGTACTAAGGTTACTGCTAGTTTTGTGTGAAATAGGTCTATTTTTTTATTAGTGCCCATAATTTTCTGGGACACTAATTTACCTTTTGCAGGTGTCGTATTGTTACTTTTATTGTTAAATAATTCTTGTTATTAATACCAGTTTTTTGGGAAACTAATTGCCTTTGCAGGTGCTACTAATTGTTATTTATTTTGTGTAATAATGCTGATTTTATACAGTATTTGGGACAATTGCCTTTGCAGGTGCAATAACCCAGATTTATTTGTTGTTGCAGTATTGCTGATTTTCAAGGTGTTATTAATACATATTTGTTGAATAATTTACACTTGCAGGTGCAATATTGCTGATTTTTAAGGGTGTTAATAATACAAATTTTGGTGCATAATTTACCTTTGCAGGTGCAATATGGTTGGTTTTCTTGTTATTAATACCTAATTTTTTTTGGAGATATTTTTCCTTGGCAGGTGAAATAGCTCTATTTTTCTGCCAGATTTTTGTGTGCTATCCTGTTTCATTTTTGGGGAGTTCCAGGATAATTACTCCTTGTGTTTCTTATAATAACTTTGTGTTGGGCTTTACTGTGTGATTTATTATTTTATATAAGTTGTTGTGGATAGCAAGAGTTTGTGGTATATTTTCCCAAAATGTCTCACAGTGGTGAACTTGCTGGGGTTGTTGTGGGTGATGGAGGAAACCCTGGGTTAGGTTCCACTGGTAGGGACCTGGATAAGGAAGCAGAACTTATGAGGTTGAAATTGGACATCATTGAGCAACAAAAAGACCTGTTAAGGATCGAACGTACAAAGATCCAGCAACTACAAGATTTAGAAAGGTTGAAGCAAACCACACACCAGTGTGTAAATGCATTTCAGTTGGACAAAGCCATAAAATTTGTGCCCAAGTTCCTCGAGAAAGACCCAGACCAGTTTTTTCTCTTATTTGAAAGTACGGCCAAATCCCAAGATTGGCCGGAAAAGGAATGGGCTACATTAGCACGTACACAATTAGTTGGTAAAGGCTTACAGGCAGTTAGTTCTCTAGAGGGACCAGACTTTGCTGATTATAAGAAGCTGAAGGAGGTAGTTTTATTGTCTTATCAGATTTTGCCAGAAAGGTATCGGCAGAAGTTTAGAGGGCTTAAATTTCAAGCAGGGCAGTCTCTCTTAGATTATGGTAAGGAGAAGATGTCACTTTTAGACAGGTGGTGGCGCTCCAAAGATGTGGGTGACAGTTATGAGAGAGTGCGTACCTTAATTTTGCTAGAGGATCTTTTAAAGAATGCTCCTCCTGACCTTAAGGCTTATCTTGAGGAGAAGGATCCGGATGATTTTAAATATGCTTTAGAGCTAGGTGATAGATTTTTAGCTAACCAAAAATTTGGTAGTAATTATCACCCACCTCCTACTAATAATGGTAAGTTTTCCCCACCTACCAGTAGGGGTAGGAAATTTCAGAAGTTTAAGTCACCTGTTTTCCAGCCGAATAACCACCAGAATTTTAATAAGCCTAATTTTCCAGTACCTACCCAGGAAAGTTTTAAGTCCAGAGCCACTGGTCCAGGACTCCAAGGTACAGGTAGGACAAGCCCAGGTCTTCAGCGTCAAGAGACCCAACCTGGGTCAAATGGGCAGGGGGCCTTTACACCTTATTACTGTAATTATTGTCACAAACAGGGCCACCTGCAGCCATATTGTAGACAGATGATTAGAGACCAGGCTGCAGCAGATACCTCTCCAGTAAGTACACCAGTTACATATGCTGTTGCTTGCATTGCCGTCTTGCCCAAAGGTACACAGAGTAGTCCAGCTGTCCTAGACCCTCGGATGAAGGTCTATTCCAGCAAGTCTACCGTGGCCTTACACCAAAATGAAGGTAGGGTATCAGGTATTGTATCCTTAAGGGACACTGGTAGCCAAGGACACACCCATAATTGTAATTTTAATATCTTTCTATACGAACCTTTTGTATGACATTAACCCTCATGATCTTTTCTTTGTAAAGATGAGTCACCCACCCTGGGTTTTGCAAAATGTTATGAGGGTTGGGGCAGTCTTGTTGCAGGGTAGAGCAGGGCAAGTAATGCCAGTCAGCTACTTAACAGAGAAATGTAACAGACACCAAGGACGCTATGCCACCATAGCACAGGAAGCTCTGGTTTTAGTTCTGGGAGTGCTAACTTTCTTTTCTGTGTATGTAACAGGGTCTCTGCATCCTGTTATGGTCTCTAGTGACTACAATCCAGTACGTTTCCTTCACTTAATGAGGAACCACCCTCAGAGCCTCACTAGGTGGGCCTTGTTATTCCAACTTCTAAACCTGGTGATTCATTACGTGAAGGGAATGGAGAATGTGGTTGCTGATCAAGTGTTTTGTGTGTAAATAATGTACACTATGTAGTGTATAGATTACTTATCTGTTCTTGTTTTGCAGTGATTTGCGGTAGACGAGTAGATGGAACCTTGGACCACCAAAAAGGAGAAATGCAGGTTGAGCGGAGTTGGAGGTATCAGAACGCCCTATTGTGTGTTTTGGGGGTAGTCACATAAGGTGCCATGCCTAGGTAAGGTATGCTCCGTTTTTTTTTAGGTGCTGGCTGGTACGCCTCACCTGTGTTTTTTTAGGTGCTGGCTGGTATGCCTCACCTGTGTTTTATGTTGGTATAGGGGCTGTTGGACCTAATGTTTTGGGTGAACGTGGGGCTGGCGGTGATGCCCCCACTTTTTTGGGTCATATCAAATGATCCGGGTTTTTTGCTTCTCCAGGACTTTTAATTTTTTTTTGGATCACCACTGGGGTGACTCCAGGGTCCTTGGAATGACATGTAGGTGCCGGCCTGGTAGGTCCACCTTTGAGAGGGGTCTTTGGTGATGACTCCAGTGTTTATGGCCACAGTCCCGCCAACAAAATTTATGTGACTATTCACCTGGTTTTTGGGGCCTGATATTTTTCTCCTCTCCCATGCTCTCCTGTTTCTCGTAGAGGTGTGTCATGGGGAACCAGTTTTGTTTATTAAAGATTGCTGTGAGATGGGGGTGGTTATGTGATCTTTCTTTCTACGTAGAATTTAATAAGAATTTTTTTTTCTCTTTTCACTACTCTTTGATAGTGTTCCTGTTTCAAGCATTGGTGGTGTCATACATACTTTAAATCTGTCTTACAGCATTACTAACATGTGTCAAGATAGATGGGAAATCAATAGGTGTGATACTTAGCTCTTGTGTTTGTTATTAAATGGCACTTCTCAGGGTAGTATGTACAAAGTTCACTCTTTACATTATTATCATGTTTATTGTAATTTAGTAAAACGCATCAACGTCAGTGTGTGGCCACCGCTGTGTTGTGATGGTGCCTTTTCCTAACATAGTTTTGTCAAAGCGTGACTGTGGGCTCGTTTGGCATAGAACTTGATCACTTTTATGTTAGGCGAGTTTCACATGTCCGCAATCTAATAGCCTCAGACTATTAAAGTAATTTTACATATGAGCAGTGCCAAAAAGTCCATGATTGTGTGACTAATTCTCCAGTTATAATGTTTATGCTCATTTTCTTTTTTCCCCCCTTTTTGCATAGCGGTGTCCGTGTGGACCCCGCTAGCAGAGTGAGACCTATGGTCTAGGGGTGGGGGTGTTATGCAGGTTTCTGCATGACATGTAAATATAAGTAATATATAGCTATTGGAGAAGTGTGCCATAAATTTCATGTAATTAGAAAAAATAGTAATAATAATGCATAACCTTTAGATAAATGTAAATGATAATTTTAGAAATATGCTGTGCTTTTGGTGAATACTGTAAAGTAAGTTTAAGCTGTGAAATAAGGAAATCCAGCTAGGGATTTATTTTCCAAATGTTTGGGGTGAGGTAGTGGCGTCGCTTGGGTGAACACATGTTGGCGGCATGGTTAGCGGGTGGCGAGACGGAGCCTGGGTTCAGCTAAGTTTGTGATGTTGTATTCCCTTTTTGTGTAGCTAACTAAAGCCATAGGCACTTTTATGGTGTACCAGTACACACCCTGGGCTCGGGCATGGTCGGGGCTCAGAAGGAAGAATGTGAACTGAAGAAATAGGAGGAGATGTGTTCTGGATGAGGGTAGCGGTGGCTGGGCCAACCCAATAGGGACGCTGTTGTTTTTGAAATGACAATCCGGCCGCCCTCTCCGTCCTGTACTGTTATTGAGGGGGTTTGGCTAATTAACATGTGAAGAGGTGTGTTTGGAATGTATATTTTTTTAATATAAGTAAATAAATGTATTTTTGTATATGTAGGAATTTTTGTGTGGAACCTTCTGATACCCTAACCCATTGGAGCACTAAACAATGGTTTAATATCAGCTATGTTTATGGGGATAGACCTGGGAGGCCTAATTTTACAGGTGTTTTGTGTAACTTTTACCCTTTGCCCTTAGACAAGGCATTAGGCCTCAGGTAAACCCCAATTTCTGCGTAACAGCCTCTCCTTCAAGAATGTCATTATCGCACCTGCAAGGAAAATGATGGGGAGGGTAACTAGAATTTTCAGAACATGAGATGACAAGCCAATGATGACGCTCTTCAGGTCACTTGTTCTCCGTAGGATGGAATATTGTTGTATACTAACGTGCCCTTTCAAGGCAGGCGAAATTGCTGAAATGAAAAATATACAAAGAACCTTCACTGAGTCAAGCACCTAAATGACCAGGGAGCGCCTGAAGTTCCCCGAACTGTACTTCATAGAGCATAAGCTAGAAAGAAACATAATAGTCAACACCTGAAACATTCTGGAGGGACTGATCCTAAATCTGCTCACCGAAATTTTAACTAACACAAGAAGCTTGGCAAATAGTGCAAGAAACCTCCAGAGACAAAACTCAATAAGTGTAAAGGAATCACGACTTTTCAACACTAGCCCTTTAAGCATAAGGGGGATTACATACAAACGCAGGTGTCTTCAAGAAGAAACTTGACAAATTCCTTAAATCAATTGCTGTTAAGCTGAGCTGTGGTGCCTATACTGGACGGCGAGTGGCGAACACCAACAACCTGGTTGATAAGACCAGTGGTCAGAAGAACTTGTCTGCAGCCGGGTTGCAGAAGGTTGAGACATGCAGAAGTAACGTCAGGAAACTTAAAGGTAACAATAATTGTGGTAGTGATCATAGTGGGAAACTTGATGTTGTTGGTTGTGGTTGTCATGATGGGTGATGGGAGGTGATTGTGGTGGTTATGGTTTTTAGTGGTAATAGTGGTGGTGGGTGGTAATAGTGGTGATGATAATGGGTGGTAATAGTGGTGGTGGTAGTGGGTGGTAATAGTGGTGGTGGTAGTAGGTGGTAATAGTGGTGGTGGTAGTGGGTGGTAATAGTGATGGTGGTAGTGGGTGGTAATAGTGGTGGTGGTAGTGGGTGGTAATAGTGGTGGTGGCAGTGGGTGGAAATAGTGGTGGTCGTAGTGGATGGTAATAGTGGTGGTGGTAGTGGGTGGTAATAGTGGTGGTGGTAGTGGGTGGTAATAGTGGTGTTGATGGTGGGTGCTAATAGTGGTGGTTTTGGTCGGTAGTAATAGTGGTTGTGGTGAACGGTTATAGTGGTGGCTGAGTGTTCCACAGGTACACTCTTCTGGAAAGGGGCCCAAAAAGTGCATTCTTATGGTAAGCGGCTCACAAAGCGCCCTCTCTGGTCAGGGGCCAATTAAGTTCCCTCTCATAGAAAAGGGCCCACAAAATACCCTATCAATGGAAGGTGCCTACAAAGTTCCTTCACATAGGACGGTACCTACGCAGTCCCATCATTCCCTCGAGAAGGAAGCCACAAAGTTCCTTCACATAGGACGGTACCTACATAGTCCCATCATTCCCTTGGGAAGGAAGCCACAAAGTTTACTCTCCTGGTAATGGTCTCAGGTTGTGAGAGTTGTGGCAGGTTTGTCGTGAGTGAGACATTGACTCACACATGTACTCAGGGGCTCAACATTTTCAAGTGCTCTCCTGAAGCGTGATATAAAGTCGATGTTCTTTTTGTTTACACTCAACTCATCTCTCGAGCAAACATTCTCTCCCAAACGCTATCGATTCCTAATTCCCAAGATTATTAGGCCAGATGTGTGAATATGTGTGTGTGTGTGTGTGTGTGTGTGTGTGTGTGTGTGTGTGTGTGTGTGTGTGTGTGTGTACTCACCTAATTGTACTCACCTAATTGTGGTTGCAGGGGTCGAGTCTCAGCTCCTGGTCCCGCCTCTTCGCTGTCTGCTACTGGGTCTCTGCTCTCCCTGCTCCATGAGCTTTATCATACCTTGTCTTAAAACTATGTATGGTTCCTGCCTCCACTATATCTTTCTCTAGTCCATTCCACTTCCTGACTACTCTGTGGCTGAAGAAGTGTTTCCTGACATCCCTTTGACTCATCTGAGTCTTCAGCTTCCAGTTGTGTCCCCTTGTATCTGTGTTCCCTCTCTGAAACAACCTGTCACTATCTACCTTGTCAATTCCCCGCAGTATTTTGTATGTCGTTATCATGTCTCCTCTGACCCTTCTTTCCTCCAGTGTTGTTAGTCCTATTTCCCTCAACCTTTCTTCATAAGACAGACCCTGAGTTGTGGAACTAACCTTGTCGCAAACCTTTGCACTTTCTCTAGTTTCCTTACGTGCTTGACCAGGTGTGGGTTCCAGACTGGTGCTGCATATTCTAGTATGGGCCTGACGTACACGGTATACAGTGTCTTGAACGATTCCTTGTTAAGGTAACGGAACGCTAATCTAAGGTTTGCCAGACGCCCATATGCTGCCGCAGTTATCTGGTTGATGTGTGCCTCCGGAGACGTGCTAGGCGTTATACTCACTCCAAGGTCTTTCTCCTTTGCCGAGGTTTGTAGCCTTTGTCCGCCTAGCTTGTACTCTGTCAGCGGTCTTCTTTGCCCTTCTCCGATCCTCATGACTTTGCATTTGGAGGATTGAATTCGAGAAGCCAACTGCTAGACCAGATGTCGAGCTTGTCCAGGTCTGTTTGCAGCCCTGCCTGGTCCTCTTCTGATGTGATTCTCCTCATTATTTTCACATCATCCGCGAATAGAGACACTTCTGAGTCTATCCCATCCGTCATGTCATTTACATAAACCAGGAATAACACTGGTCCTAGGACTGACCCCTGCGGTACACCACTCGTCACAGGCGCCCACTGTGATACCTCACCACGCACCATGACCCGTTGTTGCCTCCCTTTGAGGTATTCCCTGATCCATTCCAGTGCCCTTCCTGTTATACCTGCTTGTTCTTCCAACTTCTTTACTAATCTCATGTGAGGAACTGTGTCGAAGGCCTTCCTGCAGTCCAGGAAAATGCAATCAACCCACCCTTCTCTCTCCTGCCTTACCTCTGTTACTTTATCATAGAACTCTAGGAGGTTTGTTACACAGGATTTGCCTTCCCGGAATCCATGCTGTCTGGCGTTTATTATCCTGTTCCGCTCAAGGTGTGTGTGTGTGTGTGTGTGAACCTCACCTATATGTGGTTGCAGGAGTAGAGTCATAGCGCCTGGCCCCGCCACTTCAATGGTCGATACTAGGTTCACTCTCTCCCCTCTCCTAGAGCCTTATCATACCTCTTCTTAAAGCTGTGTATGGAACGTGCCTCTACTACTTCACTCTCCATATTATTCCACTTTCTGACAACTCAAAGGCTAAAGAAATACTTCCTAACATCCCTATGGCTCATCTGGACTTCAATTTTCAATTGTGGCCCCTTGTTCCTATGTCCCATCTCTGAAACATTCGAGCTCTGTCCATCTTGTCAATTCCTCTCAGTATTTTATACGTTGGTATCATGTCCCCCCTATCCATCCTATCCTCTAGGGTCATCAGGTTGAATTCCCTTAACCTCCCCTCGTAAAACATACCCCTCAGTTCCGGGACTAGTCTTGTTGCAAACTTTTGCACTTTCTCCAATTTCTTGACTAGTGTTTGACTAGTGTGGGTTCTAGAGTTGTGCTGTATATTCCTGTATGGACCTGACGTTAATGGTGTATAGTGTCGTGAAGGACTCCTTAATTAGATGTCAACATGCTATTCTCAGATTTTCCAAGCGCCCATATACTGCAGAAGTTATTTGATTGATGTGTGTCTCAGGCAACATGATCGGTATAATACTTACCCCAAGATCCTTTTCTGTAAATGAAGTTTGCATCCTTTCCTCCCCTAACCTGTACTCTGTCTGCGGTCTTCTTTTTCCCTCCCCAATCTTCATGACTGTTGCCTCCCTATCAGATATTCTCTGATCCATTGCAGTGTCTTCCCTGTTATACATGCCAGGTCATCAAGCATTTGCACTAATCTCTTGTGCGGAACTGTGTCAAAGGCCTTCTTACAGTTCAGGAAAACACAGTCTACCCACCCCTCTCTCTCTATCCCTTTTACCTTACTGCCATCACTTTGTCATAGAACTCCAGTAGCTTTGTGACACAGGACTTCCCTTCCCTGAAACCGTGCTTGTTTTCTAGTATTAACTCATTCTTTTCTAGGTGCTCCACTACTCTACTCCTGATAATCTTCTCCATGACTTTAGATACTATACATGTCAGTGACACCAGTCGGTAGTTTAATGTTGTGTGTCTGTCTCCTTTCTTAAAAACTGACACGACATGTGCTGTCTTCCACACCTCAGGTAGTCGCCTTGTTTTAACAGACGTTTTAAAGGTTGTTGTTAGTGGTACACAGTGCCTCTGCTCCATCTCTCTCAGGACCCACAGAGAGGAGATGTCTTGTCCCATCGACTATGAGGTATCTAGTTCACTTAGCAGCCTCTTCACCTCCTCATCTGTTATATGCATTGTGTCCAGCACTTGATGGTGTACCCATGCACTCCGGCTTTCTGGAGTCCTTTCTGTCTCAACTGTAAATACTTCTCTTGCTGAGCTGCTCACATACTTCTCGGTCCTTTTTTGTGATCTCTTCATCTTTCCTCAGCCTGATTACCTGGCCTTTGACTGTTGTTTTCCACCTGATGTGACTGTATAACAGCTTTGGGTCAGACTTGGCTTTCGCTGCTATGTCATTTTTGTATTATCGTTGGGCCTCCCTCCTTATCTGTGCATAATCATTTGTGGCTCTTCGACTAATCTCCTTATTTTTCTGGGTCCTTTGCCTTGTATACTTCTTCCATTCTCTAGTGCACTCCATCCTTTTTTTCCATTTTTGCAGAGACCTCACCTAGTTTACTCTCCCACTCTTGTTCCATCCATTTGCATTGCTCCTCCATCCATTCCTACCTACAAGAGCCATTCTCCTCTGTTCCCCTGGGCCTTCGAGTTCCCCTGGGCCTTCGAGTTCCCCTCTGAGACACCATCGTTAGCTGTAGTTGTGTGTGTGTTTGGGGAAGTGTAGGGTTTAAGCTGTATCTGTGTGTGCATTCGGGAAAGTGTAGGGCTAAAGGGGGGAGAGGTTTAAGAGGGAGAGTGATGGAAGGGTGGGGAGAGGGGCGAAGGGGGCTGTAGGTATAAGGGGTGGAAGGGAAGGAGGAAAAGAAAAGAGGGGGAATAGAGGGGAGGGAGGGAGAGGGAGAGAAAAAGGGGAGAGGAGGCGCAAAAGAGAGAAGGGAGAGGGGAGAGATGGAGAGAGATTATGGCAGTGTGGGAGTGGGTGGGTTGTAAGGGGAGAGGGAGGGGGCCAGGGAGAGTGATGGGAGGGTGGAGAAAGGGTGGGAAGGGGGCTAAAGGGAGAAGGGTGAAGGGGAGGAAGGAAAAGAGTGGGAAATGGAGGGACAGGGAGGAAGAGAAAGGTAGAGGGGAAAAAGCCAGAGAGGAGAGGGGAGGGATTTGGAGAGAGGGAGGGAGGGAGTTAGGGGGGAGGGAGGGAGTTAGGGAGAGAGAGAGAGTTATGGGGAGAGGGAGAGGGAAAGTGTGGGGAAGGTGTGGGTGGGTGGGGTTAGTTGTAAGGGGAAGGGAAGGTGTGGGTGGGTGGGGTTAGTTGTAAGGGGGAGGGAGGGGGAAGGGAGAGTGATGGAGGGGTGGAGAGTGGGAAGGGGGTGGAAGGGAGGAAGGAAAATATATAAGAGGGTAGAGGGAAGATTTATTATTATTATTATAATCAAATAGAAGCGCTAAACCAGGTAGGGGGAAGAGAAATGAGATAGGAGAGGGTGTAGGGTGGGTGTGGGATTGGAAATGCCAGTGGGGGGATAAAGGAGGGGTAGAGGAAGGGGGGTGGGTGAGTTCTAACGGTCAACCGCTTGTGTTTATAACCTGTGTCCCGAGACTCTCCTCTCTTCAGTTCTTATGCTAATATAATTTTACTAATACTTATGCTAAGATACTAAGATACTATCACAAGTGTGTGTGTGTGTGTGTTAGTGTGTTTGTGTGTGTGTGTTAGTGTGTGTGTGTGCGTGTGTGTGTGTGTGTGCGTGTGCGCGTGCGTGCGTGTGTGTGTGTGTGTGCGCGCGTGTGTGTGTGTACGTGGGTATTGCGTTTCACGTGTGATTTTACTGTCACCTCCTTTACTCACCTACACCTCAGTAAATGCTATTCCATCTAGTAAATGATGTTTACTCTAATTCTGATACCTCGGGGAGTGACCCACAGGTTCCAGCTTGCAGAGACTGGCACTGTTGACCCCATGCAACACACAACCAAAATGAGTATTACTTGCGGCTGGCAGTGAAGTACTCTGAAGACGATCTCGCTGCTCCCTGCAGAGATTGTCGTACTCTCCGTCTATGTTATTCTGATCACTTTGCTCCTGTGATCAGTTACACTGATCTTATGTATGTATATATATATATATATATATATATATATATATATATATATATATATATATTCTCCAGGCACCCCTCAAGTGTTTGCATTTAACTGGTACTTCACTTCTTTCCTTATATAAGACACAGACTGAGTATGGCAGTAACACTTCCTGTAGGCCTACTGCCAACGTTCACTACGCTTATTTTGTTTCTATTTCCTTCCTATTGCTTGTTATGTTATGGCACTTGTTATATGTTACCTCACAGATCACTCACTAACCAACATGACTTTCACTCACTAACCAACATGACTTTCACTTGAATTTCTGACTTTGGGTTTACTTGTCCTTGTCGGTTGACTCTCAAGCAGCAGTGCCTAGTAGGCCTCAAACCGGCTTTGGCACTTTCAATTTCCTAATAGTTGAGTCTTCCTCTCGCCTATTTCACTTTTTAAGACCTCATGTCACTTGATTGGTTGTGTGTGTGTGTGTGTGTATGTGTGTGTGTGTGTGTACTCACCTATTTGCACTCACCTATTTATGGTTGCAGGGGTCGAGACTCAGCTCCTGGTCCCGCCTCTTCACTGACCTCTACTGGGTCCCCTCTCTCCCTGCTCCATGAGCTTTATCATACCTCGTCTTAAAACTATGTATGGTTCCTGCTTCCGCTACATCACTTGCCAGACTATTCCACTTCCTAACAATTCTATGGCTGAAGAAATACTTCCTAACATCCCTCTGACTCATCTGAGTCTTCAACTTCTAATTGTGACCCCTTGTTGTTGCGTCCCATCTCTGGAACATTCTGTCCCTGTCCACCTTGTCAATTCCTCTCAGTATTTTATATGTCGTTATCATGTCCTCCCTATCTCTCCTGTCCTCCAGTGTCGTCAGGTCGATTTCCCTTAACCTCTCCTCGTAGGACATACCCCTAAGCTCCGGGACTAGTCTTGTTGCAAACCTTTGCACTTTCTCTAGTTTCTTTACGTGCTTGGTTAGGTGTGGGTTCCAAACTGGTGTTGCATACTCCAATATGGGCTTAACGTACACAGTGTACAGGGTCCTGAACGATTCCTTATTAAGATGTCGGTATGCTGTTCTTAGGTTTGCTAGGCGCCCGTATGCTGCAGCAGTGATTTGGTTGATGTGCGCCTCAGGAGATGTGCCTGGTGCTATACTCACCCCAAGATCTTTTTCCTTGAGTGAGGTTTGTAGCCTCTGGCCACCTAGACTGTACTCCGTCTGCGGTCTTCTTTGCCCTTCCCCAATCTTCATGACTTTGCACTTGGTGGGGTTGAACTCCAGGAGCCAATCGCTGGACCAGGCTTGCAGCCTGTCCAGATCCCTCTGTAGTGCTGCCTGGTCCTCGTCCGATTGAATTCTTCTCATCAACTTCACATCATCTGGAAACAGGGACACTTCGGAGTCTATTCCTTCCGTCATGTCGTTTACAAATACCAGAAACAGCACCGGTCTTAGAACGTATCCCTTTGGCACCCTGCTCGTTACAGGTGCCCACTCTGACACCTCGCCACGTACCATGACTCGCTGTTGTCTTCTGGACAGGTATTGCTAGATCCATTGTAGAGCCTTCCCTGTTATTCCTGCCTGGTCCTCCAGCTTTTTCACTAATCTCTTGTGTGGAACTGTGTCAAACGCCTTCTTGCAGTCCATGAAAATGCAATCTACCCACCCCTCTCTCTCTCTTGTCTTACTGCCTTCACCCTGTCATAGAACTCCAGTTGGTTTGTAATGCAGGATTTCCAATCCCTGAAACCATGCTGGCTGTCGTTGATAAGCTCGTTTCTTTCTAGGTGCTCCACCACTTTTCTCATGATAATCTTCTCCATTACCTTGCATATTATACATGTCAATGAAACTGGTCTGTAGTTTAGTGATTCGTGTCTGTCTCCTTTCTTAAAAATTGGGACTACATTTGCCATCTTCCACGCCTCAGGTAGTTGCCCCGTTTCAATGGATGTGTTGAAGATTTTTGTTAGTGGCACACACATCTCTGCTCCCTCTCTAAGGACCCACGGAGAAATGTTGTCCGGTCCCACCGCTTTTGAGGTATCGAGTTCACATAGCAGCTTCTTCACCTCCTCCTCGGTTGTGTGTATTTCATCCAGCGCTTGTTGGCATACCTCCCTATTCTGAATTCCTGGAGTCCTTCCTGTCTCCTCTGTAAATACTTCTTTAAATCTCATGTTGAGCTCCTCACATACCTCTTGGTCGTTTCTTGTGAACTCCCCACCTTCCTTTCTCAGCCTGATTACCTGGTCCTTGACTATTGTTTTCCTCCTGATGTTTCTATACAACAGCTTCGGGTCAGACTTGACTTTTGATGCTATATCACTTTCATATTGTCGCTGAGCCTCTCTTCTTACCTGTGCATATTCGTTTCTGGCTCTTCGGCTAATCTCTTTATTTTCCTGGGTCCTTTATCTTCTGTACTTTTTCCATTCTCTATTACACTTAGTTTTTGCCTCCCTACACCTCTGGGTGAACCAAGGACTCGTTCTGGTCTTCCCATTACTTCTGTTTCCCTTGGGGACAAACCTCTCCTCTGTCTCTTTGCATTTGGTTTTTCACATATTCCATCATTTCTTTTCCTGGTTTTTAGTTTCTGCCCTTCCTATTCCTGCTCCCCTCTCCACTTGTAGCTCAACTGTATAATCAAAACACAGAACCAAATGATCACTAGCTCCAAGGGGCCTTTCATATGTGATATCCTCGATGTCCGAACTACTCAAGGTGAATACTAGGTCCAGTCTTGCTGGATCATCCCCACCTCCCTCTCTAGTAGTGTCTCTAACATGTTGATGCATGAGGTTTTCCAGTACCACATCCACCATCTTGGCTCTCCATGATTCAGGATCCCCGTGGGGCTCCAGGTTTTCCCAATCAATCTCTGTGAGGGAAAAGTAGTGTAAATAGGGTTGCGGTTGTTCAGTCAGCCGGGAGTATCGTTAATGAGTTACAGCCCACACTACCATCTACCGGGCTGGGGCAAAACTCTTGTTCCCGGGTGTCTGTTGTGGGGTTTTACTTTCTACTCTTGGTAGTATGACTCTTACCTGGTGTCGGTTGGGGAGTGGAAAGTCACTTCACCTTCACTCTTCTCCGAATCAGGTAAGACGAACTACCAGGAGTATTTATTTTGTTTGATTACCATGTTTTCTTCGGTTACCAGTAGTGACTTGGCTATTATGGAACACCTTTTTCCATCTTAAATGTTTTACAAGCCTATGGTAACCAAAATATTTTCTTTATCAACAGCTCTGCTCCTGGACTGGTTTCCCAGGATAGACGCTAGACGAGTGAGCAAGATTTCCTTGGACTTTCGGGAATTCATAGCAACTCCTATGAGTCAAGTTCTTTAACTTGCGTGCATTAGAGGGTGTTGTGTTAAGAATCTCACCTTCTGACACCTGCAGTGTGGTGCTCCGACTTCTTGGTCGCAGGAGACAATAACATCGGAGACTTACCATCTACTCCGCAGTCTTAACATCATCCTGGAGGAGACCAACATCATTTCTCCAACATTTGGTCATTGTATTCTCCTGATTCACCAACAGACCAGAACCACAACGGTCATTCTTTTTTTTATTATATATTTAATTTTAAGTAAAATCCAATAAAACCCATCTTTATTTAATATCCTCTGCTTATTTATTTATCATTTATTTTTCCATCAATTTTGTCGTGTGGGTCTTGGGAGAGATATTTAGGTAGACATAGACACTCCTTGTAGGATGGTTACGGTATATTTAGGTTGAAGGAGTCAGCTACGTCTGTCCCGTTATAGGTCTGGCGCTGTGGGGTCGCCTATCGAGGCATGCACATGCGCGAGCCTCTGACGTCAGGGGTATCGTGACGTCACCGCAAAGGACCAGCTGTATAATGGGGTGAATGCTGATACACTACAAAATGTTTTATGATACTGACAAAAAGCTCGGCCATGTTATGTAGCGTCTCGGCATACTATACAACTCTATAGGCTGAACAGACGGTGGAACTGGGTGAATCTATACAATAGCAAACACATAACTTGGAACTGATCAAAATTAATCTTACTCTCCACTTCTTGAGTTAACAGTACTTAAGAGAATGTTAATGGATCTGATATAAACATTTTATATATAACAATTTCAATTTGCAAATTTATCGTAATCTGTATTCATGCACTCAGCGGGTTCTGAGGGAAAAATAAAATATTTTAAAAGGGAAAAAGGGTTTTTAAAAAAAGAGCTCAAAAAGGCAACTTTAAAACTCGAACT
>WNWK01003861.1:0-154172 GCA_009830355.1 Cherax destructor
TTTACTACCTCATATCTTCTTTATCTTGATCAACTCTGCTAACTCATATTTTCTTTATCTTGATCAGCTCTTCTACCTCATATCTTTTATAGGCTCGTCCTGTTGTTTCACGGTGGTACTGTAGCAAACCTACATGCTGTATTTAAATTCCTGAATATTTTCCAATGTTCTCCCACACTTTTTAACACTCCCAATGTTGCCTTTATATTTTAACACTGCCAATGTTACCCTCATATTTTAACACTGCCAATGTTGCCCTTATATTTTAACACTGCCAGTGTTACCCTCATATTTTAACACTGCCAATGTTGGCCTTATATTTTAACACTGCCAATGTTACCCCTCATATTTTAACACTGCAAACGTTACAACTCATATTTTAACACTGCCAATGTTACCCATTTTAATAATTTACTAACACTGCCAATGTTACCCTCATATTTTAACACTGCCAGTGTTACCCTTATATTTAATAATTTCACCTCACAGTGTCCCATAGCATGATTGCTAGCACACTCAGGTCACACATTGAAGTCTGTGGTTCATCCCTGGTACAGGTGGAAACATTAGGATGTGTTTCCTTGAGACACCTACTGGCCCTGTTCACCTATCGGTAAAATAGGTACCTGGGTGCAAGTCGACTGTTGTGAGTCGCATCTTGGGGACAAAATTGACCCAATTTGCCCGCAATGCTTTGCATAACAGGGGGCTTTCTATATTACAATACAGTATGTCACTGATATCAGCTAGACCTGCATACCTTATACAGTGGTACCCTGAGTTCCGGCCATAATTCATTCCAGAAGGCTGTTCGAGTGCCGTTACCAAACGAATTTGTTCCCATAAGGAATAATGTAAATTAGATTAGTCCGTTTCAGACCCCCAAAAATACACTTACAAAAGCACTTACAATAATACACCTACATAATTATTCAAGTTGGGAGCTGTACGAAACTCGGGGTACCACTGTATTTGTAGAAATAAAGATTACAGTGGAACCTCGGTACTCGAACAATTTGGTATTCGAACGTTTTGTTCGGTAAAAAATCACTCGGTAGTCGACTTTTGCTTGGCACTCAACCAAACAAACACCCCTGCCAGAACTTCACTATAAATTATTTCGTGTTTCTTGCATTTTTGTTCTTTTATATTATTTGTATAAATAAGTCACTATGGGGCCTAAGAAGACTAGTGATAATAGCCAACAAAAAAGAAAATTAGTTGGGAAAAATTCGTTCGGTACTCGAACAGCCTTCTGGAACGAATTAACCGAGGTTCCACTATACAGCCTCTCCTCACTTAGCGATGTACTCGTTTACCAACAACTCTGACTTACGATGGGCTCTCTGACCAGTATGCATACCTAAATAATGTATATAAGAGCTGATTTCCTCTATTTTGTTTATTACAATATACAGAACACTACTGTATAAACATTTAAAAATATACTCAGAAATGTTATAAATGGTGCAAAGGTGACATTAGAACAATATCAAAGATGGCTGACACAAACCCACTACCATTATAGTATGCTCCTCACTTAGCGCAATTCGTTTACCGATCTGGTCTTAGGAATGGAACTCCGTCGTTAAGTGAGGAGGACTGTATTATTATAAACACTTCCAGTGTTTCCTTATATTTTAACACTGCCAATGTTACTTAATATTTTAGCATTTCCAATGTTACCCTCACATTTTAACATCTTAAATTTTCTTAAACACATTTTAATCACAATCTACAAAAATGTCATTCTTTTAATCTAGAATATTTTATTTTCACTTTTGAATATATCATCTTTTACCACCATTTAGAGCACCTTTAATTGTTTTGTGTTATCCACTACATACACTTCATTAACTGCTTCTGGTTCTCAGAAGAACCTTTGTGTTAGAAAGTGTTTTAGGCAGCATACAGTGGTCCCTCGGTTTTCGTGCATCTCCAAACTCGAACATTTATGTAAGTGTATTTTCGTAAGTGCTGTTGCAAGTGTATTTTTGGGGGTCTGAAATAGACTAACCTACGTGACATTATTTCTTAAGGAAGTAAATTCGTTCGTAATGGCACTTGAGCAGCATTCTGGAAGAATTTTGGCTAAAACCGAGGGACCACTGTATTATTTAATCGAAGGACCTTTCAGGATTTTCTGCTTTCAAAATCGAGGTTTTTTCTTGATGGTGTACGTGCTCAAGTCACACGCGCATGTATGCGTGAATCTGCTTGTGTGTACATCTGTATGTGTCTCTTTACATGTTATCACCGAGTTGTGTTTGTGGAAGATTCGGCTCCTGGCCCTCCTCTTAGATCCCTTTGACTGGCATCACTGAATTTCTGGACTCTTAGGCCTTATCATATCTGTTTTTGAAGCTCTGTATTAAGTTTGCCTCCACTGCCTCATCCAAATCATTCCACTTTTCAACCACCCCAGACTACAAAATACTTCCTTCCAGCCATGTGGCTCTTAATTCACAGTTTGTCCCTGTCTGCCTTATCTATCCCTCTTAGAATTTTATATGTCATAATCAAGTTTCCCTTTGTCTTAATTTCCACTAAGGTCATCAGGTTTATTTCCTTCAACCTCTCATAGTACATCTCTCTCAGTTGGTTGCAACACTTTGGACTTTCTTGAGCTTCTTCACATGCTTTATTGGGTGTTGGCTTCATGAAGGGTTCTTCACTCAGGATCCTCAATGATATCTGGTTTGCTAATTTTCCGTGCTGCTGACGTTGCACAATTTATGCGTATTTCTGGCAATATACTTTGTGTTATATTTATCACCAGGTCCCTTTCACTCTCTTTTGAGAGAGTTAGAGAGAGAGAGAGGGAAAGAAGAGGAGGCTGGTGAATGAAGGAATGGATGGGAAAGGTTAGTGAGCAAACAAAAGAAGAGTAAAGCCATTTAGGAGGCAAGCAAACAGGAAAGCTAGGAAGTGAGGCAGTGTGTGTAAACAAAGTATCTACTGTTTTTTTTTTATTTACATTAGCTTCTTCAATTTCCATTAAAACTACAAACTGTGTTTAAGGAGAAGCATAATGTAATAATTTAACGAGGTTTGTTTACGGGTTCGTTAAATAACTGCACAATTTGTTCATATGTGTCTGAGGACAAGACTGGTAACCAAATGCCATCCACACATTATTGCAGACTTACTACGCAAAGTTACTTGCACACAAAGACCACTATGTGTGGTATTTGTTTGCCACAGTGTGTTTCAAGAAACCAGTTTTAAAATCTTAAACTGTGTATTGTTTGACTGTCCTAAACTATATTGTATTTTTCAAGTCAATGAATGGCACAAAACTTTGTCTTTTTATCTGTACTTGCAAATTTAATTTGATCTACATACCCTCAATATTTTTACTTTCACTTAATTAACACTTAACTCCTTCCTCGCTCAGTCATAATTCTTTCATACATCATCACAAGCTCACTAAGCTTATTTCTGTAGTTTTTATACTCATTCCTGTTACCTTTCATTGTGTTTTTGTGGTTATTTTCACTACCCTTCCTTGTGTTCTTGTGGTCATTCTTACTACCTTTGTATATGGTTACTATTTCTATTTTGCTCCATTATCTTATGTCGTTTCAGTTCTCCTTGAGTGCCCTCATATCTTGTGCATTCACTCTTATAACTTTTTTTAATCCTCTTATTACCAATAACCTAATCTAAGAGTACAGTTATAGACTGCCAGTTTTATACAATTGACCAGTGCTTTCCTTATACACCAAGAGAGTACACATGTTTGGTAAATATTTTTCAGAACTATATAACCAAAACTGCTGTTATTCCTTCCATTCCCAGCCTATTGCAGATTTCAATTCTAATAATTGCTGTTTTAGTTGCATTTCTGCACTAGGGTCCACAGAAAGTCATGCCAGGACTGTCACACCTCATTCATAGTGATAATCATCTTGCTAGACCCACCCAACAAGATCTGTAGTATATGCACTTCATGACAAGTACAGTGGAACCCCGGTTAACGAACACCCCGGAAATCGTGCAATTATGCAAGTATAATTTTGTAAGTGCTTGTGGAAGTGTATTTTTGGGGGTCTGAAATAGACTAACCTCAATGACATTTTTTCTTAAGGAAGTAAATTCGTTCGGTAATGGCACTTGAGCAGGCTTCTGCAATGAATTTTTTTTGTTAAACTGGGGTTCCACTGTATTGACCTTCTTCACCTTTGATCCCCAAGTCCTGTTTGCTTGTTTTGATCAACATCACCCAAGACTCCTGAATGTTATGGAGTCCAGTTGACACCCAAACCACAACAGCAGGGCAGGTGGTAAAACCATGGGCTTTGCCAAGGCCCTTGATGGAAAAATATGCATTCTTTCATTATGGTCAGAAGGCAATTTTTTGCTGCAGAACCCTTGGCCTCCCACCTGGAAATATACCATACACAAGATAGAGGAAGAAACTCTCAATCAGAGGTAGAATCAAGGTAGATTCATATATCTTGGTGACAGCATTCCTGTAGTTATGGAGCAATTTCATGGGATGCCTAAAGGTCATGCTGGAATGGTGCAAAAGAGAATTGTTGCACTCAGCCCTAAGCATGCACCATAATGCAGTAAGCCATATCAAAGGCATCCTATGATGCCAGATTATATTATTATTATTATATGAAGTACTAAACCCATGTAGGTCATCCAATGCAAAGAGTATTGGAGAAACAATATTTATCTTCAACTCATGAGACAGAAACCCTACTCTTACAGCAAGGCCAGAAGACTTTGCCACTACATTCAAACACAAGTGACAGCAGGCTAGCACACAAGCATAAACAATCTAGCAAAGGTTCCAAGATGTGTTATGAAATGGCTCCCAGAGTTGAAAAAAAAATGAATTATGAAAAAAAGCTAAGAGCAATGGATTTGCCATCTTTGGCTGATATGAGATAATAAAAACAAAAGACTTACTAACCAATGGCTGACAGAATAAGAAGCTATAAATACAAACTACCCTAAGTTAGAAAATCTGCCAAAAAGATTCTTGAAAATTTTTCTTTGCAAACAGAGTGGTAGATCAATGGAATGATTTACAAGAGGAAGATACTGATGTTCATACAGGGCCTCTAAAAGATGCCACCAGGGATGAGGCCAGTGTGTATTCCTAGTTACAGGCTCCTGCATGCACCTGCAAAAGAAACAAATGAAAGACCTTCCTCAGTGGAACTGCAAAGAAGACCAAAATAGAGCCCCAAAGATATATGGAATAGGAGAACACCATACCCTGGGAATGATGTCTAACCAGTCAGCTGGAACAAGGGAGGCGAGCCAACCCTCACAACAGCCAAGCATAGATGCTGAAGGACAAACAGATCCGAGTCAACATCAGTCCACTTCCTGAGAGCTGGGAGAACAAATGGTCCTAATGCAGATTAATCGCTTCCTGTGAGAGGGCTCACAAGGCTGGGATCCAGGGTTGCAGGGAAAACTATGGACAAATGAAAATGTAAGGAATACAGTGGTACCCCGAGTTTTGAACAGCTTCCAACTCGAACAATTATGTAATTGTATTATTGTAAGTGCTTTTGTAAGTGTATTTTTGGGGGTCTGAAACAGACTAATGTATTTTACAGTATTCCTTATGGGAACAAATTCTGTTTGGTAACGGCACTCGAACAGCCTTCTGGAACGAATTATAGCCGAAACTCAGGGTACCACTGTACAATGCTAATGTATTCATGTTCTCTCACTTGCTATTTCATTACTCTTTAACAAATCACTAGAAACCAGCATTTTCCTGACACTACTCAAGATAGCAAGGGTCACACCAATACACAAAGGTGGTTACCCCACAGATGTAAACAATTACAGGCCAATTTCAAACTTACCGTTGCTATCCAAAATCTTCGAGAAACTTATGCACAAGAGATTATATTCCTTTATAACAGCACAAAACATCCTCAACCCCTGCAAATTTGGCTTCAGGAAAAGCAAAAACATAAATGAAGCAATTGTAAAATGCTAGATTATTATTATTATTATAATCAAAAGAAGCGCTAAACCACAAGGGTTATACAGCGCGGCAGGGCAGAACAGGATGCAGGGAGAATGGATTGTAAGAGGGAGATGGATGATTAGTAGGGTATGGAGTGCAGCAGGACAGTGGATAGTGCAGGGATAGAGGGTAGCAAGAGATCGAGGTAGAAGGGATTGAGGGAGGTGCTAAAGGTACAATCTTCAGTTTGTGTAGTAAGTCAGTTTCTGTCAAAACGTTAACGAGAGAGTCAGGATTAAAGGAGGGTCCATCAGCAAGAAGGGAAGGTAAAGAAAGGGCCGCAGAGCGAAGACGCCATTGGAGGTAAATCCTGCGTGCTCGTTGATAGTGGGCAGTCCAACAGAATATGTCGAACAGACACTGGACCCTGACAATGCTCACAGAGAGGGGCATCTCCATGAGATACCCGTGAGTAAGACGAGTGTGGCCGATGCGAAGATGGGAGAGTGTAGTCTCCCAACCTCGACATTGGTGACAAGAAGAAGGCCAGAAACCTATACTCGGTTTAAAAGAATGAAGTTTGTTATTTAGCAGGTCAGACCAGTGCTGTTGCCAACGGGTGCAAAGGTGGGTAGCAATGACCGCAAAATAGTCCGTAAAAGGAACAACTCTATAGGAAACTGGAAGGTCATGTACTGCTGACCGCGCAGCAGTGTCTGCCTGTTCATTGCCCTGTACGTCAACATGACCAGGGACCCAAAAAAAAACAATATCTTTGTGCTTTCTAGAGATACGGCGTAACCAAAGTTGGATACAAAGAACTAGGGGGTGAGGTGTATCAATTTTACAGATAGCCTGTAAAGCACTAAGGGAGTCTGAAATGACAACAAATGGTGACACAGGCATAGATGCAATACGGATAAGTGCCACAAGAATGGCATACAATTCAGCCGTAAATATGCTAGCCGAGGGTAATAGATGCCCTTGCACGACGGTGTATACTGCGATGGCATGGGAATGAGAACGGAAGTGGTCTAGAAAAAAAGAGCAAGAAGCCGCCATAGGTAGTTGGGCTTTCGTACAAGGTAGAGGAATAGAACAGACACGGACAACAGGAACTTCCCAAGGGGGTAGGGGAAAGGGAGATGTCACAAAAACGTATAAAGGTGGTAGCTGAAGGGAAGACAAGAGTGAATGTAGACGAAGGGAAAAGGGACGAAGTAAACAGGGGTGACGGACAAATAAAGAGTGCCTACTAACATCTGTGACAATCCTATACATGGAAGGATTGCGGAGGTCATGGGAGCGAACATAATAGCGAATGCAATGTGCATCACGACGATCGGACAAGGATGGAGGCTCTCAACCGGGGAAGAACGAAATGCACCAAGGCATAAACGCAATCCCTGGTGATGTATAGGCTTAAGGCTAGAAAGAGTAGCAGAGGAGGCCGCCGAATATATCTGGTCACCACTGAACGTCTAGTAAACGTAATTT
The DNA here is from genome assembly GCA_009830355.1 of Cherax destructor. NCBI lineage: Eukaryota > Metazoa > Arthropoda > Malacostraca > Decapoda > Parastacidae > Cherax > Cherax destructor. The sequence goes on from WNWK01003861.1 coordinate 7,445, forward strand.
GATGAGTTTTGCCACTAGAAAATTTAAACCCGTGCATGGTGGCCCAATCGGAAACCCGGTTGACGGCATGCTGGAGGGAAACTGCAATGAGGTGGCAGTCAGCACCCGCACAAGCTATAGCAAAGTCATCCACATAAAGCGACGACCAAATATTTGATGGGAGAACAGATGCCAGATTATTTGTAGCAAGCAGAAAGAGTGTTGTGCTCAGAACACAATCTTGTGGGACACCTTCAGCTTGAACAAATTCCGGGAAAAGCTCATTACCAACCCGGACACGGAAATGTCTTTCAGTTAAGAAGGTCTTAAGGAAAAATGGTAGTTTGCCTCGGAGGTCTAAGAAGTGGGCCTGGGCCAAGATATTATACTTCCACGTTGTGTCATAAGCCTTCTCCAGGTCGAAAAAGATGGCGATAAGGGGTCAATGGCAGAACGGCCCTTACAAAAGCCATATTGACTAGTGGAGAGACTATTGTGCATCTTTAAATACCACATCAAATGTCTATTAACTAGACGTTCCATCACCTTGCAAACTGCACTGGTAAGAGCGATGGGACGGTAGTGGGAAGTGTCACGTCCCACAGTACCCGGTTTGCGAAAAGGGAGAACAATAGCAGACTTCCACAGCTGGGGAAGAACTCCTTGCGACCATATAAGATTAAAGAGTTGTAAGAGGACAGTAAGAGCAGACTGATGTAAATGCTGTAGCATATGGATATGTATGCCATCTGGCCCAGCTGCCGATGATCGGCAAGCAGAGTGTGTTGCCTCCAGTTCTTGAAGGGTAAAAGGCACATTATAAGAATCTTCTCTGAGAGAAGAAAAATCTAAGGGCTTTAACTCGCTGGCAGACTTAGAAGAAAGGAACAAGGGGTATAGATGGAGCCCCTGAGAAATGCGGACAAGATGATTACCAATTTCAGTGGCAACGGCAAGAGGGTGTGCTATATCGGCACCGGCAACCTGAAGAACAGGAGCAGGGTCGGAGGAGAATTTACCACTCAATTTCCACACTTTCTTCCAGACTGCACTCATTGAGGAAGCCGAAGTGACAGTAGAAACGTAATCTCGCCAGCAAGTGCGTTTAACATCACATATGACATGGCGAGCAATTGCTCTCTTCTGCTTAAAATCAAGGAGTCTCTCTGTGGTTCTGTTATACCGATACCTGCCCCACGCAGCACGTTTCAAACGTACTGCCCGAGCACAAGCAGGAGACCACCAAGGCACGCACTTCTGAGAATGCTTGCCCGAGGTTTGGGGGATAGAATGTGAAGCTGCTGTGAAGACGGAGGACGTGTCACTGTAGGCTCAGTGATAGAACGGTTATTACCATAGCTGTCCACGTGATCACCATCCCCTGCCCATGTGATCATTCGTTAGCCAATCAAGGGCCTCCCTTTTTGAATGCCCAAGTGCCCGTGCAAACTAGCAGGCAGTACCATCCTGATAGGCAGTGGAGACAGACGTAGGCCTACAGCTCTGAGGCTCCCCATACATTTATCGACTCCAATATAACGCTACCACACCAAGCTCGTCTTTATTATCTTACCCAATCTATGAAAAGAACCCGCAACACAGACGAAAAGAGATGTAAAACCTCATCAATGGAGGACGAGGAGGGAACCTCATGAAAGGCAGTAAGATGTGCATAAAGGTCCCATTTCACCCGGTCAAATTGCCAGCTTGGGCTACGAGGAGGTGGAAAATACGAAGGGGACTTAAGGATGATTGGGAAATGATTGCTGTCATGTAAGTCTGGGAGGACAGACCAGGTGAAGTCAAGGACAGTTGAGGAAGAGCAGATGGAGAGATCGATGCAGGAGAAAGAATGAGTTCGAGGATAAAAATAGGTAGGAGTACCCGTATTTAAAACATGGAGGGGGAGAGAAGCAAGAAATGCCTCCAACTGAACGCCATGGGAGTCACAGTGCGACCCTCCCCAGAGAAAATGATGTGCGTTAAAATCGCCAAGTATAGAAGGGGTGGCGGCAAGGAAGAAACCAGAAAATCAACATCTGGGACAGACAATGCCCGCGAAGGGGAAAGATATAAAGAACAGAGTGTATACCACTTATTCAAGTGGATACGGGCTGCGGTGTAATGTAGAGAAGAATGAACATAGAGCTGACGGTATGGAACACCAGTGCATATAAGAAGAGCACTTTCGTTAAAGGTTCTATCGGAAAAAGGATCCGATGAATACAACAAATCATAGCCTGAAAAGGGCCGGATAACAGCGGATTGTAATTTGGGTTCTTGCAAACAGACCCCACCAGGGAAAAACTGGGAGAGCAACACCTGAAGCTCACCCCAGTTACCCCTGAGGCCTCGAATATTCCACTGCAAATAAGCCATGATTTATAGAGAGAAAGATAGAAGTCGAAGATAGAGGTATCTATGGACTAGGGTTAGAAAAGTCCACGTGTGGAGGCAGCAGAAGACTCATAATCAGAGAAGTAGTGGGATGCTGTGAAGGAAGGAGGGGTGTAGACGGAGAAGAGAGAGGAGGAGGAACCAAAGGTGGAGCGGTGTCCATCAACGTTCCAGACTCTGCAATAAATTCTGCGATAGCTTCCAGATTTTCGGAAGACAAAGATGCAGAATGTGGGACTACATTAGAAATGGAAGGAGAGTGAGCAACCATCGGGAAGACTATAGACTGTACTAAAGTAGAGGGCGAGGAGATGGAAGAGGAAACTGTCAAAGGGGCTTGGGAGGGGACAGGAGTGGAAGTGACCTGGAGAGGGACAGTCAGGGAAGGAACTTGAGAGGGGACAGGGGATGAAGATATTGTACAAGAAGGAGGATGAACCTCCACACACGTTACAGAACTAGTCGGAGGCGAAGAACCCGGTAATGGGGATTTTTTGCCAGACTTATGAGAAGAAGGGGGGTGCTGAGACTTAGGTGGTGGATGAGGGCGTGTAGACACAGAACTGTGCGAGTGAGTAGAGGAAGGGGTGTGGACATTATGGGATGCCGAGGTAGGGATCTCGGAGCTAAGAACAACAAAAGGATTCGAGACAGGGGTGACTGAGGATGCTGTAACCACAGAAGAAGCCGTGGAAGTTGGGACCCCAAAAGTGGGGCAACGTTTAGCAATGCGAGAATAGGAAACATGGGGAAGTCTCCCTTGAAGGCGTAGATGAGAGACGGCCATAGCATATGAGAAGCCTTCCGCCTCTTTGAAACAATGGATTTCCCGCTCATTCAGGTAAACCTGACAACGGCGAGAGTACGATGGATGCGCCTCATGACAGTTAAGGCAAGAGGGAGGTAGATTACAAGAAGGATTGGCATGGTCGTCGGCACCACAGACTGGGCATTCGGCCATGGACCTGCAATATTTCGCTGGATGACCAAAACGCCAGCAGTTTCTACACTGTTGCGGTGTAGGGGTCACCTTTCGAACTTGTAAACATTGACTTGCAATGTAAACTGAAGGTGGAAGTTCACGGCAGTCAAATGTTAAACGAGCTATATTGCAAGGATAACGTCTTCGCTTATTGGCAGGGAGGACAAAAGTGTCAACTTTAAGGATAGGGAGTTCTTGGAGCTCAAGCTGCTCCAAAATGTCATCACCACATGTCTGGAAATTCCGTTGGACAATGGTGTGGGGTAAAATGACAGTACCACTACAAGAATTGAGAGAATGATGCTTGTCAATAGTGATAGGAATTGTATCTATGGTCGTAAGAAGAGAAAGATCGCGAGCTTGGCCAGCATTCTGGACCGTGATGATGCGAGTGCCGCTCTTTAGAGCGTGAAATGAGATATCTTTACCAACATGGCGTAGCAGAGCCTTACCAATACTATGATCTGAAAGATAGGTATTAGGAGAAGTCGGTCGTAGAGTAAAAAACTTTGTCCATTGAGTAGTGTGAAACAAAGTGTTTAGGGGGAGTGCGTGATGAGCTGGTCGTTTCTGAGATGAACGAGAAGGAAGTGTCGAATCATCATGTAAGGGTCTAGATCGTTTGGGTGTGGTACCAGAGGTGGTCCGACGTGTAACGGGCGAGCAATCTGAAAATTGCCGCACCGTTGAAGAAAAAGCCGGAATCAAGGTCAGAGAAGAGCGAAGGTCAGACATGTCAAAAGGGCTAGTCGGAACCCCGGAACCTGAAGCAGGTGACGAACCGGCACCAGCAAGAAGTACAGGGGTATTAGAGGTGTCCGAAGAGTTGTCCATTAATGAGGTAGGGTCAGAACTAGGTGCGGTATCAAGAAGGGGCCGGGGTAGGTTCACGGATTAGGGCATCCATGGTTAGGTTACCTCTTTCTTTTGTTAAGAAAAAAAAAAAATAAAATAAAATAAAAAAAAAAAAAATAAAAAGGGGGAACGTGGAGGAATAGCTCCTAGGAGGAATGAAAGGGCGTAAATTCCCATCCGCGCCCAAGAGGACCTCAACACCGAAGTAGTGCAGATGCTGCATGGAACCCGTGCCATACCCTACCCTTCATGCCAGTAAACCAACAATCCGGGATAGCAACCTCACATCCACCGAGCCACCTCGGCGGACAAAAGAGAGGCGGCCGGATATCTGCCACAAGCATACCGCCTTCGGCCACCACCCCAGAATTGAAGGTGGTCTTCAGAGATACACCCATCGCCCGAAAGATACTCAAAGCCACCCCGGGAGACCGAGAAGGATCGGGACATCCCAGGCAATCCAGATTCCACGGCAAACTACACCACCGCCAAGAACCTCAACGGAATGAGATGGACCACAGTACCCTTCCCACTACCTAGGAACTAGAATGCCTGTTGAGGAAGCTCCCAGGGTAAAAATGGGAAGGAAATAAGGGAGGAATGAGGAGGAGGAAGGGAAAAGGAGGATGGGGAAAAGGCAGGGCATTTGGGGGTAATTAGGTTCAGTCTGAGGAAGACCAAGAGGTCCACTCAGACCAAGAGCCTCTTCACCACAGCAAGGAGCCCTCTTGAAGAGAAAATGCTAGATATGCGTTACACAGCACTTGAAAAATGAATATCCATTAGGACTCTTCATCGACCTAAGGAAAGCTTTTGACACAGTAGACAATAGCATCCTACTCCACGAACTTGATCATTATGGCATAAGGGCCACACACTTACATATTTCAAATCCTACCTTACTAACAGGCAGCAATACATCTCTATTAAAAGACACAACCTCATCAATAAGACCGCTGAATACTGAGTACCACAGGGAAGTGTCCTTGGTCCCCTGCTCTTCCTCTTATACATCAATGATTTTCCTAATGTATCACAACATCTTAAACCTATTCTCTTTGCTGACGATACAACATATGTCATCTCCCCCTAATCATGCCTCCTCAACACTATTGTTAATGAAGAACTAGTAAAAATATTGAACTGGATGACTGCTAATAAACTTACACTTAATATTGACAAAACCACAATCAGCCCTACTCACACTATACTATTCACTCATCTATCCCTACCTCACCTATGCTATTTGTGCCTGGGGATCAACAGCAGCAACTCACCTAAAGCCAATAATACAACAGAAAGCCACAGTAAGAATTATCATGCAATCCAATGCATTGACAACACACACCCCACTCTTCAAAGACCTAAACCTGCTCACCGTACAGAACATTCACACCTACTGACTCATGAAATTGTAATGACACGATTGCAAACAAACCATACCACGGGTGGGGTTCAAACCGCGTCAGAGAGTCTCAAAATTCCAGACCATCGCATAAGCCATTGGGCCAGCTAGCTTCAATAAGATTCATCCAACTAGGTATATTTCTACACCATAGGAAGGTTAGCATAGGCATCACTGTGTCCACAAATGGAAGTTTTTACAGCGAATCTCCTGCTTGCATGGCCGTGACAAACTCTAGCTCAAGTCCCGTCAACATGATTCACGGCCATGCTAGCGGGAGATTCGTCTGTAAAAACTTGCATTTGTGGATACAGTGATGCCTATGCAACCTCCTATGGTGTGAAATATACCTAGTTGGATGAATCTTGTGAAGCTAGCTGACCCAGTGGCTTACGGGGCGGTCTGGAGTTTGAACTCTCTGACTGCGGGTTGAACCCTCTCGTGGTATGATTTATTCCACCTACTATTGTGGAACCTACATTTGCACAACCATAAATTCTAATATTAACCCTGAACTAAAACGCTTTCTTGATAGTTGCAACAGAACCCATAGACACAATATCAGACACAAAAATCTCTATGACATCCCCTGCATCTGGCTAAACCTCTACAAAAATTCAATCTACATAAAAGGGCCTAAAATCTGGAACTCCTGCCTGAAAATTCTAGAACCACAGACTCAACCACCACTTTCAAAACTACTGTTAAAAAACATCTGTCTCCCTAACACCCCATCATCAGCTAACCAAATGAAAACCACCTAATTCTCTTTTATGTATCATGAACGCATCCAAAACAATATAGTCTTACTCTGTTATCTGTAATTCCCCCTAATTTACTCTTCCACCCAGCCAAATGACTGTAAACATAAAATTCCTAATACAGTGGTCCCTCGGTTTTGCGAAAATTCGTTCCAGAATGCTGCTCAAGTGCCATTACCGAGCAATTTACTTCCTTAAGAAATAATGTCACGTAGTTAGTCTATTTCAGACCCCCAAAAATACACTTCAACAGCACTTACGAAAATACACTTACATAAATGTTCGAGTTTGGAGATGCACGAAAACCGAGGGACCACTGTACAGCTATTGCCTATTAAATCTTAAGTTAGTCCTAAGTTAGCCTAAGATACTCTTCCAGTATATAGGGTTTAATAGAAATAATGTATCATGCCAAGACAAATCCAAACCCATTACTAAATCTACCATTTATAATATTATTATATTATTTGTACTAATAATAGTATGTTCAAATGTACTGCTCCATAACCTATATCAATATACAGTGGTACCCCAAGTTTGCCCCCTCCCAATTCGAACAATTATGTAAGTGTATTATTGTAAGTCTTTTGTAAGTGTATTTTTGGGTGTCTGAAATGGACTAATCTAATTTACATTATTCCTTATGGGAACAAATTCATTCGGTAAGGCATGAACAGCCTCCTGGATCGAATTATGGCGAAACTTGGGGTTCGACTGTACAGTGGACCCCCAACTTTCGGCCGGTTCGAGTTTCGATCGCTTTTACGGCCCAATTTTCCCCGACAATCACCGTTTCCCGACTATCGGCCGCGTACCAGACCTGTCCACCTCCCGCGCAGGCGCCCGTGAGCCAGTCTAGCTTTGTTTATCCTTAAGTGAACGTTACCCAGCGCGCTCATTTAAACATTTCACAATAATTTTACAGTGGTCCCTCGGTTTTGTGCATCTCCAAACTCGAACATTTATGTAAGTGTATTTTCGTAAGTGCTGTTGCAAGTGTATTTTGGGGGTCTGAAATAGACTAACCTACGTGACATTATTTCTAAGGAAAATAAATTTGTTGGTAATGGCACTTGAGGGAGCATTCTGGAACGAATTTTGGCGAAACTCGAGGACCACTGTACAGTGGACCCTCGGTTAACAATACCGGAAATCGTGCAATTATGTAAGTATAATTTTGTAAGTTCTTGTGGAAGTGTATTTTGGGGGTCTGAAATAGACTAACCTACGTGAAATTTTCCTTAAGGAGTAAATTCGTTCGGTAATGGCACTTGAGCAGACTTCAGGAGTGAAGTTTTTGAAACTCGGGGTCCACTGTATTGTGTTTAGTGCTTGTCACTGTGAAATATAAGTCACCATGGGCCAAAGAAGCTTCCTAGTGGCACCCCTGTGGTAAAGAAAGTGAGGAACACCATCAAACTGAAGAAGGAGATAGTAGAAAAATATGAAGTGGCATACGTGTGGGGAGCTTGCCAGGATGTACAACAAAAACAAATCTACTATCACCTCTATCTGGCAAAAAGAAAAGAAATCAAGGAAGCTTATGTTGCAAAAGGTGTTGACATGTTTGCCAAAAATAGATCAAAAACAGTGGATGAGGTTGAGAAGTTGTTGGCAGTGTGGATCAATGAAAAACATAGCGGGTGATAGTGTTTCCATGGCGATAATTTGTGAAAAGGCAAAGCAGTTGTACGCAGATCTTGTCAAGAAAATGCCTGGAACCAGTGCTGATGCGAATGATTTTAAGGCCAGCAAAGGCTGGTTTGACAGATTTAGGAAATGTAGTGGCATACACAGTGTTGTAAGGCATGGTGAGGCAGCCAGTTCAGACAAACATGCTGCTGAAAAGTTTGTGTCTGAATTTAAAGGGTTTTGTAGACACTGAAAAATTCAAGCCCCAACAAGTGTTTATTGTGATGAAACAGGCCTCTTTTGGAAAAAAAATGCCGAAGAGTACCTACATTACTCAAGAGGAAAAGGCACTGCCAGGACACAAGCTTATGAAACACAGACTAACTCTCATGTTGTGTAGTAATGCTAGTGGGGATTTTAAAGTGAAGCCTTTACTGGTGTATCACTCTGAAAATCCCAGTGTGTTCAAGAAACACAATGTCAACAATAAAAATTTGTGTGTGTTTTGGAAGGCTAACACTAAGGCATGGGTCATGAAGCAAATTTTCCTGGAATGGTTCACTGGATGTTTGGCCCCAGTGTGAAAAAATACCTACAGGAAAAGAAATTGGGACTCAAGTACTGCACAATGCTCCTGCTCATCCTCACAACTTGGAAGACTATTTGTCTGATGAGTTCAGTTTCATCACAGTGAAGTTCTTGCCTCCTAACACCACTCCTCTCATCCAGCCCATGGACCAGCAGGTCATTTCTAACTTCAAAAAACTGTACACAAGCAGTGTTTCAAAAGTGCATTGAAGTGACCTCGGACACTGAGTTGACCCTAGAGAGTTCTGGAAAGATCACTTCAGTATCATCCATTGCATAAGCCTTATAGGTAAGGCTTGGGAGGAGTGACTTCCAGGACTTTGAACTCTGCTTGGAGACAATTGTGGCCAGGTTGTGTCGAACAGAGGGATTTTGAAGGGTTTGAGGCTGACCCAGACCTTGATGACCCTTTGCCTGTTGTGGAAGGTATTGTGGCATTGGGGAACTGCCTTGGGTTGGAGGTGAGTGGTGAGGATGTGGAAGTTGGTGGAGGACCACAGGGTAGAGCTAACCACTGAAGAGCTGCAAGAGCTTCATTTCCAACAACATCAGAACACAGTAAAGGAAATTGATTCACAGGAGGAGGAAGATGGACAGGGTGAGGTGCCTTCTTCACGGATTAACCCTTTGAGGGTCGGTCACGTACTAGTCGTCATTGCAGCCAGGGTCAGTCACGTACTTGTACTCATAAATTTTAGCACCTTCAAATCTGGTGGAAGAAAGCTGGCAGGCCTACATATGAAAGAATGGGTCTGCATGGTCAGTGTGTGCAGTATAAAAAAAATCCTGAAGCACACAGTGCATAATGGAAAAAAAACCTCTGACCATTTTTTTGGTTTAAAACAGCGACTTTGGGTGTATTTTCGTATGGTATTTATGGTTGTATTCTGATTTTCTTGGTCTTATTTGATAGAATGGAAGATATATTACAGAAATAGTGATGATTTTGATTGGTTTTACGATGACAAGTACCTTGAAACTGAGCGCAAAGTAGCGAAAATGTTCGATTTTTGCTGATGTTCAAGAGTAAACAAATCATGCCATGCATCTAATACACATCAACTGGCACATCTAATATTCTTGCACAAGTGCACTGATATTATTTATACTGTTTTTACAATGATGCAGTTGTATACATAACAGTAAATCTTCTATTTTTTTGTGAGAATAAAAATTCAAAATGGAAAGCAAAAGTAATGTAAGATGGGCCTGGAGACGTGACTAATGAACAGATAAAATGTTATTTGAGTGCCACAAATGTCTGTCTCGTTTATTCTGGACCCTATTTTGAAATTGGCATCTTTTGAAATTTGTGTGAAATTGGCCAAATTGCCAATTTCTGACAACCTTATTGGGTAGTTGAAATCGGTAAATTGGTGGTTTCTTATACTCAATTGATAGAACAAATAAATTCTAGAGAAATAGCTATAATTTTAGTATAGACTGAAACATTGGAATTTGTCGGAAATAAGGCTCAAAGTGGGCGAAATCGCCGATGCGTAAATATTGCGATACAGCTAACTTGCGAGAGCATAATTCCGTTAGTTTTCCATCAAATTTCATAATTTTGGTGTTGTTATGATCAGAAAAAGATTCTCTATCATTTCGTAAGAAAACATAATTTTTTTCTTTTGAAAATTTTTCGACCCTGAGAACAAGTTTGGGAGAGGGCCTTTCGACCCTCAAAGGGTTAAGGAAATTTGTTCAAAATGGAACAATGTGCAAAGTTTCGTTGAAGAATTTCACCCTGAGCAAGGTGAAATAAGCCATCTCTGCAACCAGTTCAGTGACAAGAGCCATATTGCACTTCAGGAACATGTTAAAAGGCGCCAGGAAACAGAGGACTCTTGACAGTTATTTTGTGCGACAGGGGTCTAGTGACTCTCAAGCTGGTCCTAGTGGCATTAAAAGACAAAAGGAAGTAACCCCAGAGAGGACTTGTTACCTAAGTCCTTATGGAGGGATTTCCCTTCCAAACACTAAGCCCTCCCCTCTCCTCCTCCATATCTTCCAGATGCCAGCAGTCTCTTCAATAAAGACAAGTAAATGTTATTTTAAATGTAAATTGATTATTTCTTGTTATTATGTGTTATTAAGTGTTGTTATTATGTGTTATTAAGTGTTGTTATTATGTGTTTTGTGTATATAAAACTATAGTTAATCTTTACAAAATTAATTTTTGTGAATATTTTTGGAGTGTCTGGAACAGATTACTAATTGTACAGTGGACCCCCTAGTATGAGCACCCGAAATCGTACAATTATGTAAGTATAATATTGTAAGTGCTTTTGTAAGTGTATTTTTGGGGGTCTGAAATGGACTAACCTACTTGACATTATTTCTTAAGGGAGTAAATTCGTTCGGTAATGGCACTTGAGCAGGCTTCTGGAATGAAATTTGCTCGTTACTCGGGGGTCCACTGTACAGTGGTCCCTTGGTTTTCGTGCATCTCCAAACTCGAACATTTATGTAAGTGTATTTTCTGTAAGTGCTGTTGCAAGTTATTTTTGGGGGTCTGAAATAGACTAACCTACGTGACATTATTTCTTAAGGAAGTAAATTTGTTCGGTAATGGCACTTGAGCAGCATTCTGGAGCAATTTTCGGCGAAAACCGAGGACCACTGTATTTACATTATTTCTTATGGAAATAATGGTTCGACTTTCGGCCAGTTCGAGTTAAGGCCTAGCTCCTGGAAGGATTACGGCCGATACTGGGGTCCACTGTACAGTAAGAATTAGTATTAGTCTGCCCGAAATGCCTAGGCAAGCTAGTGCCCTTCTTTTAATATATCTTATAACATTAAGCCACATTGTAAGTTTTACAAGGAAATAAACATTTGAATTTGAGTCAATGCAAGTATGGCTTCATTAAACCAAGAGATAGGCAGGAAGGTGTGGAAATTGACCACCTGCCTGTTCAGGGAAAACATCCGTAGATGAGGCCAGTGGGTCAAGGAATGGAGAGACTATAGCTGGAGTGTTGTGGCTGGCCCTTATGAACAAGTTTATATCTGGTGAGCCGAACCATGCCACCAGAGAATGAAAGACCTCTTGAAAGCCATTTTACACTGATTTGCTAAGGTACTGAGGCACCTGGACAAGTGTGAGTGAAGAATAGCAGTCTACAGAGTCTGAACAAGATAGTAACAAACTCTAGAAATAGATTCCATCTTCAAAATGGACAGAGGCACAGGTTTCATTTCCATGCTGTTGCACTAGGAAGATAGTGAAGATACTCAGGGTGTACCAGATATGTATCCCTCAGTTCTGTCCCAAAAAAAGGTACCACAAGACTGGAAACAGGCTCACCAAGGAAGTCACTAATGAAATGACAAAGAGAAAGGCCATAGGGGTCCTTGTGGAATACACCCTGGAAGGATTGAGTCTCATCTTATATAAAAAAGAGAGCAAGACCATCAGTCAGGAAATTCCATGTTGATGAGCATAGAACCAGCCAAACTCCCTACAGGCAGTTATCAACCCAAAATTCAGGACTGGTATGCCCCCTGAAAGGATCCCTGTGGAGAGGGTTTCCAACTGGTGTGAAAACTGGTAGATGAGGAGCAGGAAAAGTGCCCCTAGAAATGTGGGGGGGGCAATGGGGGGACATCAAAACATACCTCATTCCTAGGCATCAGATATGGAAGGCTGTGGCCAGTAAGTGCAGCAGAACATGACATTAAATATGACACGTCAAAGAGCAGGGGCTCACACACTGTTGATGGATGCAGGGCCCAATTATATATTTTGCTCCCATTTGAAGAACATGGTACAGTACTAGGAGTAGCATGACCTGACACAGTAAGTCCCTAAAGTGAAAAACTGTTCATTTCTGAACACATGCAGGAATCATGAGAAAGATACTATGTTCACAGTGAAACCTATATTATGTTTTCTCTTTCTCTCTGTTAGCTTATGCCATTGTTCACCAACCTCCAGGAATCCCCTGGAAGGGGTCTGGGAAGCCAAACCTGAAGGAGGGCAAACTGGTCAGTCAGAATGATTCTGGCAAGTCCGTGTGTCAGACAAAGAGCTGGAAATTCTAAAAAAAAAAAAAAAATGGAGCAGTAGGGACTGCCACAAACCTTATAAGGCAGTTGGCGGGGCTTGAAGATACAAATATCTATGATGAGGAAGAGCAAAAGTTTGTGTGATGGATTTGAAGTACTATATTCAGAAAGCCTCGGGTAATGACAATTACAAGGAAATATTATCTGGTGATCAGAGGTTATAATTGGGTCTAAGAGAGGCACGTACTGTTGTGAATAAGGTGTGGCATATTATACCTTAGATCCCTCCAGTGTTCCATAAAATGACAAGTGACACTGCAAAATATTAAAAAGAACCAAAATATACTCAAAAAGGAAGGAAATGAAATACAAAAAAAAAAAATGATAAAAACTGTTCTAAGCTCTAACCTGTTAAAAACTACAGCATGGAGGGTATATCATTTAGGCATTCAACTGTGCTGTGATAAGAATAACACAGGCAGCAGTAATTAATAAGCAAAAAAATTAACTTTCAAGATAGTAAATCATAATAAAAAATTAGGTGTGTAGCATTGTTAAAAAGTTTGAGAAGATTCAAGTAAATCTGCACAAGAGATCAGTCAGTGGAATGGTTTAAAATCTCATGATACATTCAAATGTCTGAAAACAAAACGAGCATTGAGTACAGTACAGTGCATCACTTGTAATATAAAATCATCTGAATCTGGAGCTTTCAAATTTTAGCTTATTTTTAGATAAGAACCAAAAAATATATGGGGAATCAATTTTTTTATAATACAGTACAGTAATTTAATACAGTAATGTGTGATTATTTATTTGTGAGTATGTACTTGTAGCTATAGGATAAGAGTTAGGCTTGTAGTGCCCAGTCTTTAGTACTTAGTCTAACATCTCACTAAAAGTTGAATGCATTTTCTATTTCAAAGTATATAAATATTTATAGTGTGTAGAGCACTTTCTAACTGTAAAATGATCTACACCTCAGCACTGCTTATGAGTTGGGAACTAGAGCGAATGGTAATGGTTCAACCATGTGACCATCTTGAGCCTCCGTGTGGGTAATGGGGAAGGTAATTTTCATGTAATGACATCAATGATTCCTCTGACTGATAAGACTGAATACCTGAACACTTGCCATTTGATATTTAGTTACATATTTCTTCTGCAAAAAGATTATTTCATTGAAATAGGATATAACCTTTCCTATTGCTACACCTGTCAATTCAGCAACTAGTTCCTGATCATAATCATAACTAAGCACTAAAACTAGTTCTTGAGCCCATTCATTACTTTCTCCTGCTTCTAATTTTCTGACAAAATTAATGACCTTGATGGTCACCAATGTCTGATGAAAAGCAAGATGATCATTACAGTCAAGCTAGTACAGTGGTACCTCGAGTTACGATGGCCCCCAAAATCGCCCTTTTATGTAAGTTTATTTTTAAATGCTTTTGTAGGTATTTTTTTGGGGTGTAAAAGGACTAGCCTATTTTACATTATTCCTTATGGGAATAAATTCGTTTGGTAATGGCACTTGAACAGCATTCTCGAACGAAAAAATATCGTAACTCGAGGTACCACTGTATTTGGAGTCCTTCTCAACAGTCTGAGTGATCATTTTATAGTCTTTTGGCATTTTTTAATAAATACACTGCGAAGAATTATCTTGAAACCCTTCAAAACCTACTCTTGATCATCTTTGAGGGACTTACCATGTCACATCATATGCTGTGCATTTTCGGCATAGAAGTACAATACTGTACTAACCTTATGTGAACATTTATAACAGGTTTCTTCTATAAAAAATTCTAGTTACCATTTTCATGAAACTTTATTAAGTCAGCCATTAACCTATTGCAATATTGGTCTTCAAAACTGTTATGTATTGACCAATGGGCTGGATCAAGGACTTTCAGTTACAGAAGCATTTTGCAAAATCAGTCCTATTTCATTAATTTAGGCTTTCTGCTGATGGGTAGGTAAAACAGTTGTTAGATGTCAAGCAGTAGCATTATTTTGCAGTTTTAAGGGATTGTGGCTGTTACAGTGATGTCTGGCCTCGCAAAATGTTTTGGAAACTCCTGGTTGGCAATTTCTTATATAATCCAGTCTTTTTTGGTCCAACTCATCAATAACAAGCAACATTTTGACATCTTTGAAGGTTTGCAGGTTTTTAATTTAGTTTATTACAAGTAGGGTGTATTATGTGCTCCCTGCAGCTATACAGGTCAAAACAGTAAGCCACTCACTAATTGGAGTTTTCACCCCACATACGTACTTATATCTCATGGCATTCTTGAAGGAGTACCTTTAACAGGTTGCCAGATTTCTTATTTTTTACCCCTACAAGGTTTTCATTTATGACATGAGAACACCTAATCTGACTGCATTAAAATTTTATTATGATTTTGCCAGTCATGATGATGGCTTTGAAGGGATTTAAGCTAGAGCAAGCCACAGCCATGCTGCTGTGGATTCGTCTGTAAAAACCTGGATTTGTGGTTGCAGTGGAGCCCATGCTAATCTCCTTATGATGTACAGAAATATACCTAGTTGGATGAATCTTATTAGAGCCAGTTGGCCGAGTGGTAAACACTCTGTGATTTATTAAACAAATTGGTTTTCATGCAATAACTTTTGAATGCCTCTTCTGATTGTCTTCATAGCTTTATCACTAATATTTAATTGCATCTGAAAGTTATGTTGCACTCTGTACTTTTCCTTTGTTATGCATTGAGGTAGAGGGTGTTGGGCTCATGGTGTACCTTTCTTGGATTATGTAATGACAGAAACACCTCTACAGCAGTTTGTACAATCCCTCTTGAAAATGAACCTGTATTGCCAGCATTATAGATCTGTTAAAAAGAGTTAAACTATGCTCCTTGACAAACTTGCAAATTTGTTCATTTAAATCCACATAGCACCCTAGTTTGCACATGTCCATCATAATATGGCTTAATGTAATGCATACAATATTATTTCTGATATCCCTCCAGCCACCCATGATTATATCCAGCATTGTTATAAACATTCATTTTTTTTTAGCAAATTGCCTGGCCTCTTCCATTATGATTCTGCCAGTAAGAGGAACATTTACTGCATCACTTAAGTAATCATTTACAGTACTGAAAATGAATATAAAAAATGGTTTAGTTCTTGGTTAGCAACAGAACACAGTTTAGTTCTTGGTTAGCAACAGAACACATTTTAGTTCTTGGTTAGCAACAGAACACAGTTTAGTTCTAGGTTAGCAACAGAACACAGTTTAGTTCTTGGTTAGCAACAGAACACAGTTTAGTTCTTGGTTGCAACAGAACACAGTTTAGTTCTTGGTTAGCAACAGAACACAGTTTAGTTCTTGGTTAGCAACAGAACATAGTTTAGTTCTTGGTTAGCAACAGAACACAGTTTAGTTCTTGGTTAGCAACAGAACACAGTTTAGTTCTTGGTTAGCAACAGAACACAGTTTAGTTCTTGGTTAGCAGATTCCCACAAAGTTTTATTTTCTCTTGCCTTCATATTATTACATATAATCAAAACTAAGCGCTAAACCACCAGGGTCATACAGTGCTGCCTTATGCCTTCAGACAGTGTGTTTTCAATTAAAATTTAAACAAAATCTTTGTCTATTCTTAAATTATGTATAATTTTTCTTTAAACATTGAACTTCTCCATAACCATCTTAATACTTATACTTATAAAATATCTGTTAATGTGTGTTTATGGTCCTGAGAATCATTGCCCTAAAGGCCCAGTATCAGACCCAGCCACCAAAACAGTAAAGTATAAAAGTACAAAAAAGATTCAGAATGCAAAAAATAAAGTGAATAGTGAAAGTATGGTAGAAATTTGTTAGATTTACTGGACATATTACATGTTTAAGAGACAGACGGAAAGATCAGCAATTCTGTCAAAATGCAAAATATATAAATGACTTTTGTTTCACTTCCATGGTAGGACGATAATACCACCCTATATAGCTGCTGTCTACAAATCTATCTCCTAATTTTACTGCACCCTTCAATTTTCTAAGTATGGGAAGTCTATTTTCTGCTGTATTACAAGCAAAATCCTTACTGACCACGGTATGGGTTGGGATTAAACTCGCAGCAAGCGGTCGTAAAACTCCAGGCCAGTGTGTAGGCACTGGGCCAGCTGGCTTCAATAGATTCATCCAACTAGGTATTTATACACCATAGGGAGGTTAGCACAGGTCCCACTGTGAACACAAATGCAAGTTTTTATAGGTGAATCTCCCACCAGTGTGGCCGTGATGAAGCTGGCCCTGTGGCTTAACGCTGGCCTGAAGTTTTATGACCCACTTGCTGCGAGTTCAATCCCCAGCCATACCCGTGGTTTGTTTGCAATCGTGTCATTACGATTTCATGAGTCAAAATCCTTACTGTTTTATGAATTTTTCACCAGATGTTCTGGCAGCAGAAGAGACACCATCTCTTTATGGCATGGACACGTATCAAGGCTTGTAGCTTTTTTCTCACTGATTATATAAATGCAGCATGCTTACCAGAAGCGCTAGCATGCACAACATAAAAAAAGCATGGATGAACACCACATCAAGGAGAGGGCAGCACCGTGTGAGGCATGAGTGGTAGGTGATGATGGCTGTTAATGTACCAGCAGCAATTACAAACACTAATGTACCTTCCCACAATTTCTAACAAATGTGCAATTATTTAAGTGGACACTGCTACACAGCACTTTTTCTCATACAGTGATTTTGTTTTAACAGTTTTTGCTTAAGCAGTGATGCACTGTACATGTTAACTGGACAAGCACCAGGTAATGGTTTGTCAACTTATAAAAAGAGAAAAATTAACAGAATTCATAAAAAATTAAACTATTATTTTCAAACCTTTCTTAAAGACCTAAACAAACAAATTGCAGATCATAAGCCTTCTATCAGTTATTTAAAAGATTATGACTAAAATACTCACCTAAAGGCTTCATGGAAGACTTGATTTTCATCAGCTAAGAGAACAGGCAGAATTTAGAAAAGATCACAGTAATGTTTATTATCTACAAGTTTTCCAAGAGTTGTTCCAAAGAAGTAATGAGTAATTTCTATTGAAATTAGGGTTTACTGATTATAAAATGGAATATAGTTCAGTTACTTCAGTGTGTTATATAGCACAGGATTTAATAAATTAAAGAACTGAGGAAACCAATAGTAACATTATTTCTGAAATGCTATTTCCATAATTAGACAATAATGACTAAAAAAAATTAATTTAAAAAAAGAGGGGCACACCAAGGTGATTGTTTCTCAAAGGTTCTTCACAGGAGTCTTGGAAGAAACTTATAAATAATTTATTTTGCAAGGCTGGAACAAATATTGATGGTGTTTAATTAATTAAATCACAGCGTACCTCAATTTAATGGAATAATATGGGGAAAAGGAAGTCCTTTAAATCTCAACTTTGAGAAAAATTTCCATGTCCTAACAGTAACAGACAATTTTTGGATTTAACAAACTAGGTCTATTAAATCCAAAAACAAATTTACCCAGCAGACTAACATTAACAGGTAATTCTGTATTTAACAACATTGTCAGTTAAATACAGACAGAAATCCATTAAATCCTTAATGAATTTACCCAGATGACTAAGATTAACAGACATTTCTGGATTTAACACCCTTTGTCCATTGCTTCTGAATGTCGTTCAGCCAAGGATTTAGTCAATTAAATCTGAAATCCATTAAATCGAGGTTTTACTGCACTTTCATTTTTTGCATAATACTCACACTTGCATCAAACCCAACAGAATTACAAAGAACAACATGAGGCTGACTGAAGTAGCAGTGTTAGATTAAAAATAAACTTAATAGTGGCATATATTATTAGAAAGTAATGAAAGCAATGCTTACTCTACAAAAATTCTTCTCAAATTAATTTATTTTTGTTTAATTATTAAAAAGTCCACATTGTTATTCTTTACAATCTACACTGTTATTATTTAAGCAAATTTAGTGCTTTAATTGTAATTTATTTTGAAAGACAAGAGGAGTTTGTAGCTTGGAAAAGTTGTCACTTGGATACACAGTAGAAAGAGTGCTAATGCCAGATGTAAAATGAAAGAATTGCATTCAAGCATTTCTTTCCAGATGCTAATAAAATTATATTCAGATTCACAGACTTGCATTTCTTCGTTAATAGTCACTCATCATAAACTACTACATTCTGAAAAAATCTTCCTGTACAGTATATGAACCACCTAGGAATTATTACTTGTCAGTTTTGCCTCCAAGATGACCAGTTTCAACCCTCCCTACCACTTTTAGCCTCTTGAACTATGAGATATCATAGCACTGCAGAATTTTTAAAATGATTTTTAGTGGCCAGAGACTGCAGTGATCAGAAACACCACTTAGTTTTTTATTGAGCACTTCACAGTGAAAATTATATAAATTATCCCATTCACAAATAAAATGTTTTCTGTCATTCTATAATATAGAAAAACAAATAACTTTTTTTAAAAAGATTTACTACAACACAGGTTGCAAGTTATGTTTAGGGCAGTATGCAGGCAAGACAGATCAAAAGCAAATGTCTGTCTATCCACTGAATGGTATATCTTGTCCATTAGAGCTAGCAGAAAGCAATTGTTTTGAATTTAAAGAGGATAAATGGAGTTTATTATTATTAGATACAGGTATTCCTAAAGGTACCTTTATGCAGTTGCCTCATTTTTTCTTCCCTCAAAGTGTCTGTTTATAATCTGAGAATCCTTTATCTAATCATTTTCAAATCTTCATTGCTGGTGTACTATAACTAGGAAAAGGTTCAAGTAACTATTGGTATATGCCTTCTGGTCTGTTTTAAACAGGCCATTCATGGTTTTGTTTTTGTGTGATTACTTAAGAAAGCCTCTTCCGATTGGCTTCAACTCAAAGGTGTATCCTACTCATGAGGTTGGAACTGTTATTGGAATGTGTAAATACCAGTTTGCTAGTTTTATTTTTAAAATGGTGTAAAATTACATTCCATGAAATATTCTGATTATGCCTCATTTGAATGGCTTCAGTCATCAATACTTGATGCATCTTATGAGGAGGACGATATGTACCCAATAAGTTTAGGCTGTGTAGGTGCAAATTTACCAATATACTAAAATAGTTAAAAAACTTGGACTACTTTGATTCTGGAGATAACTGGAGAATGCTTGTTCTGGTCTGCTTCAAACATTTAGCACTGGTGTTTTTCATTTAACAAAAATTTTGGTTATTGGATTGCATAAGTCCCAATTTGCCAATTCTATTAAACAAATTGTGATATATATTTCCATTCAATAACTGGAGAAGGCTTCAAACCTTTATTGCTGATGCATTTCAAAAAAAAAAATGATACCCTATCAGTTTAGGCTGTGTAGATGCAAATTTGCCAGTATGCTAACACAATTTAAAAGCCCTGAAATCACTGGAGCATCACTGAGTGATTATCATATTACATCAGCTCATTTCAAAGCCTAACTCTATCTAAGATATATGTACTAACACCCCGTTGGATGTGAACCACAGCAGTCGGCCAACACCCAGGCACCCACTTACTGCGAGGTTAGCAATGGCAGCAGGTGAGGAAACATGCCCTTTCCACCTATGCCAGGGACTGAACCACAGTTGCTCAGTTTGTGAGCTAAGGAAGCTTCCAGCTGAGCCACAGGACACTTCTTATTACAGTGTTTGGCTGGGTTCTCGTTTTATCACACACACATGTACATATGCACACAAATACATTCACACTAATACACAAGCACATGTATACTTACATACATGTATACATAACACACACACACAACAATCTTGGGCTCACCTTATCTGGGCCTACAGCCTTTTTACAGTCCAGGATTTAAGAAATATACTTCATCCTGCCTTATTATCACCTCTGACAACTTTGATACAATTCTTGCAGCTAGCAGGATCAAGAACTTGCACCTAGGCAGCAAAGTGTTCAGCTAGTAGGTCAGGTTTTTCTTAAATGCTAGTAAAGACAGTCCAGTCCTGTCAATTTAGAGGTGGAATAATTTCATCAGGTGAATATCTTGTCGGTTCATGACCAAGGACCACCAGGTTTTGAATCCCACTCTTTCTGATGCCAGTTTTGCTTTTGTGTCATCCTCCCATCTAGAGATGGCTCAGTTTTTTACTTCTTCTATTTCCTAACAGCCTTTTAATCTTCCTCTTCCTCTCCATATATTCTTCCTTCTTATTTCATTTTTACATTGTAAAACATCTTTTATATGCTAATATTTTCCTCCCTTACCACCCTCTTTACCTCATCATTCCTCCAATCATTCTTCTTCCTACCTGCAACTACCCTCCTTTACCCACAAATTTCTGCTGCACACACTAAAAATGCTTTCCTAAATTTATCCCATGTCTCCTCTTCCTTCTAACATTTCATTTCATTAACTATAAAATATTTTCCTAGATCATCATACTTTCCTTTTTCTTAATACATCTTCCTAGGTCACAATGATGGTTTTTGACTGCTGTATATGAATTTAAGCTGATTTCTCTACATATACTGTACATGCACTGTATACTTGACTCTCTGCTCACGTGAAGATTGAAACACATAGGTTCCAATCTTCTGCTGGTCTGAGCTCAAATATTTGGAAATAATTTATGCTCGGTGTGAACTGTTAAGTACAGTGGTACCTAGAGTTACGATGGTCCCCAAAATCGCCCTTTTATGTAAGTTTATTTTTTTAAATGCTTTTGTAAGTATATTTTTGGGGGTGTAAAAGGACTAGTCTATTTTACATTATTCCTTATGGGGATAAATTCGTTTGGTAATGGCACTTGAACAGCATTCTCGAACGAATAAATATCGTAACTCAAGGTACCACTGTATTCTCATGCTTTTCATGGGCCAGTGTACAAGGACAAGATAAAATAGATGATCTCTACTTCCATATCCTGGTGCTCTCAGGTATGGGAATCCACGGTTATCTTTGACTGGCCACCCAAACATATATGGGGTCTAGGGTCTATCCAAGTGGTTTAAGCATTGTGTACCCGGCTCTGTGCATGTGGAGAGTGAGGCACATAGGTTCAAATCCTCTGCTGGTCTGATATAAAATGTCTGAATAATTTACACTCATTGCTAATTGTTAAGCAAAGTTAGGTTTACATAACATAATCAAACTTAACCCCACCTATTTGTCTCTACTATACATAGAAGCTTTCTCCATATTCAGAGACTTAAACTAAACAAGATAGTATGCAGAAAATAAAATAAATTTATTTGCAGACATGATCACTAGATAGATGTCTATTTTGGTTTAAATTCATAGTGCAAATGAAACTAAGAGAAGTAATCTAACCTGTTTTTGTGAAATAAAACTTTATAATATGAACCAAATCAAATAAATTATTCTAAAATTAATTTACTTTGTTTTTACACTGTCCCAATTAGTTAAAATTACTAATTAATCAGATTTGTCTACTATATTTGTATACATTATACTGTAATTATGAAGTAATGGTTGATCAGGAGAGCTATTCTATATGTCTACTGAGTGCATATACATGTATGGGCAATGTAATGCAAATTTTCTGATAAGTACAGTCCACTATTATAACATTGTAAGAGTAGTGTATGTGTCCATTATTATTTAGAAAATAAAATGAATTATGCTCATCATTACTTCCATTACTACAGAACTTAATAAAAAACTGCAAGCTCCTGGCTGGTCTTGACAATTTTGGATTAATATTGTTAAACAGCAAGACACTTAACTTTCATGACATGAATGTTATCAGTTTGAGGCAAAATTTGTTTTACTTAAAAAATATTTTCCTCAATGCTTTAAAGTAAAGCCTCAATATAATGGACTTCAGGAATCTAGAGCAAAATCTGTTGGGTCAATCAATTTGGAAACAATGGACAAAGTCCGTTATTATTATTGTCATGGCAAAGCTGTCTCTTTTTCTATCCACCACAATTGCCATTACTGGCCTCCCACTTCCTCCCCATCAGTCCATTATACAGAGCTTTTAAAACAAAATTCATAATATTGTAAAAAAACAATACAGTGGACCACCGAGTTTCGGTCACCTCGGAAATCGAACAATTATGTAAGTGTAATATTGTAAGTGATTTTGTAAGTGTATTTTTGGGGGTCTGAAATGGACTAACCTACTTGACATTATTCCTTAAGGGAGTAAATTCGTTCGGTAATGGCACTTGAGCAGCCTTCTGGAATGAATTATGACCGAAACTCGGGGGTCCACTGTACTTTCTTCTTAAAATGAAAAAAATAGATTTTCATCAATTTTTCTCTTCTTATACTTTTGAAACAAATTATCTTAAAATATTTTAACTAAAAAAATATACAAAGATGACAAAATTTTAGGCAAATGGAAAATTGTAGGCAAAATTCATGTACCTAATTGTAAATTTACTTTCATTTTATACAGTGCATGCACTGAATATTGCAGCACCAAGCAATAACGAATGAGCAACAAAGCTGTGTTGCTTTATACAGTATATAAAATATTGTACATAGCTTTAGGTTTAATATCAACATGGAGACAGCCAAATGTCGTCCCTATGACATTCAAAGACTTGCATGTATACCTGAGGTATTCCCACTTCCCTGAGAATTATTTTTAACCCTTTGGGGGTCCAA
Organism: Cherax destructor; assembly: GCA_009830355.1. NCBI lineage: Eukaryota > Metazoa > Arthropoda > Malacostraca > Decapoda > Parastacidae > Cherax > Cherax destructor. Next base: position 30,707 of record WNWK01003861.1, read on the forward strand.
GGGGGGTCTCTGAAACTCGTTCTCAGGGTCCACGAATTTAAAAAAAAAAAAAATTATTTTTCTTATAGAATGATAGAGAATCTTTTCCGATCATAACGCCACAAAAATTATGAAATTTGATCGAAAACTAAAGGAATTATGCTTTCGCGAAGTTAGCGGTAGCCATGACACTTACGCATCGGCGATTTCGCCCACTTTGAGCCCTATTTTTGGCACATTGCAATGTTTCAGTCTACTACAATTATAGCTATTTCGCTAGAACTCCATTTGTTCTATCGATTGAGTACACGAAACTGCCTATTTACCAATTTCAACTACCCAAAATAGTGGTCAGAAAATGGCAATTTGGCCAATTTCACACAAATTTCAAACGATGCCAATTTCAAAATAGGACCCATAATAAACAAGACAGACATTCCTGGCACTAAAATAACATCTTCTCTGTTCATTAGTTACGTCTCCAGGCCCCTCTTACATTACTTTTGCTTTCCATTTTGAATTTTTATTCTCACAAAAATAGAAGATTTATTGTTATGTATACAACTGCATCATTGTAAAAATGGTATAAATAATATCAGAGCACTTGTGCATGAATATTAGACTCGCCAGTTGATGTGTATTGGACGCATGGTGTGATTTGTTTACTCTTGAACATCGTCAAAAATCGAACATTTTCGCTACTTTGAGCTCAATTTCAAGGTACTTATTATTGTCAAACCAATCAAAATCATCTCTATTTCTGTAATATATCTTCCATTCTATCAAATAAGAACAAGAAAACGAGAATACAACAATAAATACCATACGAAAATAGACTGCAAAGTCGCTGTTTTAAACCAAAAACACGGTCAGAGTTTTTTTTTCCTCATTATGCACTGTGTGGTGCAGGAATTTTTTTATACCGCGCACACTGACCGCACAGACCCATTCTATCACATCTAGGCCTAACAGCCTGTTTCTGCTTGATTTGAGGGCGCTAGAATTTAGGAGTACTAGTACGTCAATAACCCCAGTGCGTAAGACGTACTAGTACGACCAAAACCCCGAAAGGGTTAAGTAAGGTCAATACATTTGGCTTTACAACTACAATGGCATTCTCTTCAATAATTATGCAATTTAGGTGTTTCCCTCATGTAATGTATCATAAGGGAAGGTCACACAATCATATAAAACTTCTTTTACCTTCTTAAGGAGTGATAATATTTTAATCTTGAAATATTCATTTTATATCAAAATTATTATTATACAGTGGACCCTCAGTTTTCGTTCACCTCCAAACTCAAACAATTATGTAAATGTATTTTTGTAAGAGCTTTTGAAAGTGTATTTTTGGGGTTCTAAAATGACTAATCTAATTTACATTTGTCCTTATGGGAACAAATTCGTTCGGTAATGGCACTCAAACAGCATTCTGGAAAGAATTTTCAACGAAAACCGAGGGTCCACTGTACATACTAATGAAGTGCAAAAACCAGTAATGGTGAAACAGGTCCTGGGGAACTGAAAGATATTAGGTTTGATCTAAGGAAGGAGAGGGGTAACTAGTTTCTTGGACCAAGAGCACTTTACAAGCATAAAGCAATGAAGGGTGTATTATCTGAAACATTAGGAGGAGAGATGGAAGGATGTTATATGAGTAAGATTTAACACACCAGATCTTCCAGATGAGTGACCTACAAGCTTAAAGCTTCACATGGTAAATAATGTAGTACCTGAAATATAAGAATCACTCCCTCCTCACCATCTAAAAATGTAAAATTTAGAGTTGGGTAATTTTAAAATGAACGTACGAATGTTTAACAATTTGTCTTTCCTAAATTTGCAAAAGAAAATAAAGACTTCCACTTCAAATTATTTACTACTCAAGTCTCTAACAGCTTGAAGCAAACAGCAATCTAGGCATTGCATGACCTATTTGGGTTTAGTGCTCTCTTGTGAATACAATTCAGATAGCTATAAATGTTGCAAGTCAGCCTGTCAACTAACGTGAAATACTTAAACAATTAATTTACTGTGAAATAAATACTGCAAAATGCAGTATCATTAAAATGTAAACCTGTAAAAACTTGAGACTATACAATAAACTTCATAACCAGAGAATGCAGTGCAATATCTATTTACCACCTGTTGGTAATGTGACTAGTCAATATATATAAACTTGACTGAGAAGTTCTCTAACCAGTAACCTTTACACTATTAAATACACAACATTTTTATACTAATGTTTGTTTATGATAAAAATAATACCTAAGTAATATTACTCTATAATAATGAGGAAATAAAATTATTGCTATATAAACACCTTGATAGATCAGGGTCTCGATCGAACAACTGTTAACGTTAAGGTATTTATCGTTAGATATTTAACAGGTCTGCACTTACATAATTCGTGAATATATAAGGCTTTTAAGTTCTATTACATTAAAGTTTAGACAACACTCTGTAAATAAAAGCAAAATAAAAATCATTATCAATAAATAATGAATTTTGAAGAAAAAATTAATATATTTTAACACCAAATTAATGTGTCTAACAAATAAATAGTAATAATATGGAACAAATAAAAACTAAAATGGAAAAGTTACTTACCAGGAATTATTTCCCACTTCTCAGGAACTTAAATACAGCATCAGAAATGGACATTTATAAACTTCTTTCAGTCTTACACTAGACAAGATAGATAGGTTAGTCCAGGTCAGGTCACACTGAGTCATGTTCTGTAAATTTGGTAATGACAACAATATTGTTTTTGTGATCTCTTCATAAAGCGAAATCCATAACAGTTATCTTCATTGTATGACATATACTGCTAATAATTTCAATCAGTAGAAATAAAACAAACATAACAATGGAATGCTTAGTACTTGCTACACACAAAACAGGATTGGAATGCGTTTGTTATTCAGCAACTTAAATTTGTTTCTTGTGAGTTAATCTTATTTGTCATAAAAATCTTTGCACTCTGCTATTTATTATTTTAAAATAATAATAAATAAAAATGTTAATTTTAAGCTTATTCCTGATTTTTCTGTACATAATTACAAGTTATGGTCCTACTGGGTAATACAAAATTTACAACAAAATTACATAATTTGTTGAAGATAACATAATGGGAGTGCAATAATTTTTAGTGAAATGATATAAGTTAAATGGCAGACTTAACCATTTTTTTATATCTTGAGCTCCATTCCTTCCTGTTAATATATATTTTTGCCATAATCGGATATTCATTCGGCTTGCCTCAGTATATGAAGACAAAATAACATCTACAACTCAAAGATTACTTTTAAAACAACCAATACTATCAATTAAAAATTAGTATCTCAAAATTCTGATTTTTTTTTTTACTTAAGCCTTCTTCATGCTGAGGCAGTAGTAGTCACCAGTTCATGCGTCAGGTCTAGTCAGGCATAAGTCAGATCACTCAAGACAGACATGCAAGGAATAAGCAAGTCAAATACAAAAACCATGCTGCCTCCAGATAGTATTATCATTCATTATAATTGCTCTTCCTTGATATCCGATCCCACAAAGATGGAGTCATCACTGGAGCACAGCACAGTTCACTGATAACTTAGGAGGTCTAGGAGCAAACAAAACTCTGTATAGGTCGGAGGCACATATATTGGGGTCATTGTACAGGAATGCCTTAATTCACATGCTTAATGACAATGGAAGGGATATACTGCAGGCAAGGTGGAGGGGAAGGGGGGGATCAAACACAGAAAAATCTATTTCCCATATCTGACACAGAATGCCAGTGGCCCTCATTTTAACTATTTACAAAATTTCACTATTTAATACTGATCCTTATATGTATCTTCCTGAAGAACCATCTAGCAGATGTAATATAAGAGGTCACTGAAATATTATAATAAAGAGAAAGCTGAAGATGAAGACCACTGATATTACTAGCCAAAAATATAATGTCTAATACCTATTGCACTGTTTTCTTTCTTGTGTGGTGTTTACTGCAAGCAAGATACCTGACCCATCGTGGTGTATGAAAACAGAAGATAGACCCCAACCAATACCCCATTTCCTTCACCACCCCCCACACACCACCAGGTCCACCCTGCCTGTAGTTTACACCCAAGGAGGAGAGAGCAATCATGTAGGATAAAATATCACAATCATTATATTATTATGATTACAATGTTTGAATTACTTTACGAAAAAGAAAAAACATTATATTAACCTAAATTGTAATAATTTATTCAGTCACTTTTTAGCCACCTAAAATCAGTGGAGTGTCACTATATAAGCTCTTATATATATAAGAGAAAAGTTTGCTAACTTAAGGTAAATATTAAGATTCTCTGTACTGTGGCCCAGTCAACTGAAGCTTGAATTATGAAATGGCATCACATACAATCAATGAGAGTAAGTGGTTAGCTTACAATACTATGACAAAGAGCTTCAGATGATCGAGCTAAACTATGGAATTATTGTACTGTATTTGATATAAGAGTCTGAAATGTATAATGTCCAAATTAGAAAACTGCACATATCGTGTTAAAGGTTCATTCATTCTTTTTTGTGCTGTGTTGAATTTTGAATTATGACAAGGGCTGGAAAGCACTGTTACTGTATTGTAATTAAGTGACCAGAAGAATGTATGTAACATTTCTTGTCTACAGTTACGGTTAAGTTTTAAAAGCTCTTAGTTATCTAAACGAATTGTACTTTATCATTAAAATTAAACATTAACACAAACAAAAACAAACTTTTAATAAGTAACAGGTCTGACAGATAAAGCACACAGCATATCAAGAAAAAGCAGACGATAATGCCTATTATTTCCTTCCTCGTACTATGTTATGAAAAATGGAGGAGATGGACTTGAGAGGTAAGATTTTTGCTGTGCAACATGAAGCAAATAATGTGCTAGAAAAGTTACCACATAATGACAAGTGTACACATGCAAAGGTACAAAGCAGGACTTCACTATGTTTGAATAAGTAATTGAACAACTCACTCTTAGAATAGTAGATGACAAATGCACACTCTAATCCTGTCTCAAATGAAAATGCAACTGTGAAACTTAGTCAAATACAGTGGAACCTCGGTTTTCGTATGCCCTAGTTTGTATGTAAAACTATAGTTATTCTCTATAAAATGTATTTTTTGTTAATATTTCCCATAAGAAATAATGTAAATCCAATTAATCCATTCCAGACACCCAAAAATATTAACAAAAAAATACATTTTATAGAGAATAACTATAGTTTTAAATACAAACTAGGGCATACGAAAACAAAGGTTCCACTGTAAAAAGGTAGTGTTAAAATCTCAAATGATAATCACTAATTGTCCTCTGTCAGTGATAACTTGACCATAAGAATGATGGAATCACTTACTAAAATGCTACAGTGAAAATGAAAAACAAAAGTGAATGAGAAATATTTCATATTCTCATATTTTTATCACTAAACAGCATTATCTTATGAAGATTCTCTCGGGTATAACTGCCCCTGATTACAGCAACATATTACAAGCAACAAGTTCATGAAAGAAACATTCAGATGGCACGTCTGATGTGGAGAGCACGCTTCTACCTCTTAAGAGAGCAAATCGTTACAAAAATAAGTTAGGACTATTCACAAAACATTACTCTCTTATTTTTTGTTCTAATCTACATTCTGAAATTAAATACTAAATAATTTCTTACATAAGCTGGAGAAGCCTTTTCATAAAGGCATTAGAAATAAAGCCCTGTTAAAATGAGTGAAACAGCTAAGTTCATCTGAATAATTTACTAAAAATAGAGAAAATCAAATTTTATATTATATTACGAGTGAGTGAGTGAGTGTGAGTGTGTGTGTGTGTGTGTGTGTGTGTCTGTGTACTCACCTATTTGTACTCACCTATTTGTGGTTGCAGGGGTCGAGTCATAGCTCCTGGCCCCGCCTCTTCACTGATTGCTACTAGGTCCTCTCTCTCCCTGCTCCATGAGCTTTATCAAACCTAGTCTTAAAACTATGTATGGTTCCTGCCTCCACTATGTCGCTTTCCAAGCTATTCCACTTCCTGACAACTCTATGACTGAAGAAATACTTCCTAACATCCCTTTGACTCATAGGAGTCTTCAACTTCCATGTGTGTGTGTGTGTGTGTGTGTGTGTGTGTGTACTCACCTAATTGTGGTTGCAGGGATCGAGACTCAGCTCCTGGCCCCGCCTCTTCGCTGTCCGCTACTGGGTCTCTGCTCTCCCTGCTGCTCCATGAGCGTTATCATACCTTGTCTTAAAACTATGTATGGTTCCTGCCTCCACTATATCTTTCTCTAGACTATTCCACTTCCTGACTACTCTGTGGCTGAAGAAATGCTTCCTAACATCCCTTTGACTCATCTGAGTCTTCAGCTTCCAGTTGTGTCCCCTTGTTTCTGTGTTCCCTCTCTGGAACATCCTGTCACTGTGTGTTAGTTGTGTATGTGTGTGTGTGTGTAAAATTACTTATTTGCAGCTGGAGGAGCTGAGCTACCATAACTGTGTCCCATCTTTGGCATTTAATTTTCATATAATTATTGTTGATGATCCCAGTGGTTGCTGCACTTTCTACGTCCTTTTGTTAATAATAATCATTCCATTGTTCTAACACTCGGTAAAGAACATTCTAATATCTCACTGGCAACTCTTTCTTCTTAGTTTATAACTATGATCGTTTGTTCTCCCTGTAGATGGTGCTAGGAAATCTTCCATATCAAATATTACACATCCTCTGATAATCTTACATGCCATTAATGTCTCTCTTACCCTGAGGCTGAGGGGATGTATAATACCCACAGCCTTTCTACATTGCTTACATCTCTGAGCTCTAATAGCTAATTTTTATAGTGCGGAGGCAATACCAGTTTTATTCAAGTAGGTGTCGTAAACAGCCATTTCAGCATTTCCCAAAACCATTTATTTCAAGAAAATATTTAAAGACAAGATTTAAATTATTATTATTATTATTATTATTATTATTATTATTATTATTATTATAATCAAATAGAAGCGCTAAACCACAGGGGTTATACAGCGCTGCAGGTTATTGCAGGATGCAGGGAGAATGGGTTGTAAGAGGGAGATAGATGATTAGTAGGGTATGGAGTGCAGCAGGACAGTGGATAGTGCAGGGATAGAGGGTAGCAAGAGATCGAGGTAGAAGGGACTGAGGGAGGTGCTAGAGGTATAATCTTCAGAGTTTGTGTAGTAAGTCAGTTTCTGTCAAAAAGTCAACGAGAGAGTCAGGATTAAAGGAGGGTCCATCTGCAAGAAGGGAAGGTAAAGAAAGGGCCGCAGAGCGAAGACGCCGTTGGAGGTAAATTCTGCGTGCTTGTTGATAGAGTGGGCAGTCCAACAGAATATGTCGAACAGACACTGGAACCTGACAATGCTCACAGAGAGGGGAAGGGAGCCTCTCCACGAGATACCCGTGAGTAAGACGAGTGTGGCCGATGCGAAGACGGGAGAGTGTAGTCTCCCAACCCCGACATTGGTGACAAGAAGAAGGCCAGAAACCTATAATCGGTTTAATAGAAAAAGTTTGTTATTTAGCAGGTCAGACCAGCGTTGTTGCCAACGGGTGCGAAGGTGGGTAGCAATGACCGCAAAATAGTCCGTGAAAGGAACACCTCTATAGGAAACTGGAAGGTCATGTACTGCTGACCGCACAGCAGTGTCCGCCTGTTCATTGCCCTGTACATCAACATGACCAGGGACCCAAAAAAAAAACAATATCTTTGTGCTTGCTAAAGATACAGCGTAACCAAAGTTGGATACGAAGAACTAGGGGGTGAGGGGTATCAATTTTACGGATAGCCTGTAAAGCACTAAGGGAGTCTGAAACAACCACAAATGGTGACACAGCCATAGATGCAATACGGATAAGTGCCAAAAGAATGGCATACAATTCAGCCGTAAAGATGCTAGCCGAGGGTAACAGATGCCCTCACACGACGCTGTCCGGGAAGACTGCTGCGAATCCGACACCGTCAGATGACTTTGAACCATCGGTGTATACTGCGATGGCATGGGAATGAGAACGGAAGTGGTCTAGAAAAAAAGAGCGAGAAGCCGCCATAGGTAGTTGGGCTTTCGCGCAAGGTAGAGGAATAGAACAGACACGGACAGAGGGAATTTCCCAAGGGGGTAGGGGAAAGGGAGATGTCACATGAAAGTATAAAGGTGGTAGTTGAAGGGAAGACAAGAGTGAATGTAGACGAAGAGAAAAGGGACGAAGTAAACAGGGGCGACGGACAAATAAAGAGCTCCTACTAACATCTGTGACAATCCTATACATGGAAGGATTGCGGAGGTCATGGGAGCGAACATAATAGCGAATGCAATGTGCATCACAATGATCGGACTAGGATGGAATGTTCACTTCTACATAGAGGCTCTCAACCAGGGAAGAACGAAATGCACCAAGGCATAAAAGCAATCCCTGGTGATGAATGGGATTAAGGCCGGAAAGAGTAGCAGGGGAGGCCGCTGAATATATCTGGTCACCATAATCGAGTTTCGATAAAATTAGGGCTGAACGCAGGCGGAGGAGAGTGCTACGATCAGCACCCCCCAAAAAAAGATGTGTGAGGGTTTTTAAGAGGTTCAGCCGGCTATGATAAGTTGCCTTCAGAGAGGTAATGTGAGGTTTCCAGGACAATCGACAGTCAAACAGGAGGCCGAGAAACCTGACTATCACGTTCTGGGATACGTGAGCTGTATAGGTACAACGGATGATCAGAGACCACTGAACGTCTAATAAACGTAATTTGATGAGTTTTCCTACTAGAAAATTTAAACCAATGAGAGGTTGCCCAATCGGAAACTCGCTTGACGGCATGCTGGAGGGAAACTGCAATGAGGTGACAGTCAGCACCCGCACAAGCTATAGCAAAGTCATCCACATAAAGCGATGACCAAATGTTGGATGGGAGAACTGATGCCAGATTATTTATAGCAAGGAGAAATAGTTTTGTGCTCAGAACACAACCCTGGGGGACACCTTCAGCTTGGACAAAGTCCAGGGAAACCTTATTACTAACCCGGACACGGAAATGTCTTTCAGTTAAGAAAGCCTTAAGGAAAAATGGTAGATTGCCTCGGAGGCCTAAGGAGTGGGCATGGGTCAAGATATTATACTTCCACGTTGTGTCATAAGCCTTCTCAAGATCGAAAAAGATGGCGATAACCGAGTGGTTATTGGCAAAGGCATTACGAATATACGTATCCAAGCGCAGTAAGGGGTCAATGGCAGAACGGCCCTTACGAAAGCCATATTGACTAGTGGAGAGACTACTGTGTGTCTCTAAATACCATATCAAACGTCTATTAACTAGACGTTCCATCACCTTGCAAACTGCACTGGTAAGAGCGATGGGACAGTAGTGGGAGGCATAATGTCCCGTAGTACCCGGTTTGCGAAAAGGGAGAACAATAGCAGACTTCCACAGTTGCGGAATAACTCCTTGCGACCATATAAGATTAAAGTCGTAAGAGGACAGTAAGAGCAGACTGATGTAAATGCTGTAGCATACGAATATGTATGCCGTCTGGCCCAGCTGCCGATGATCGGCAAGCAGAGAGTGTTGCCTCCAGTTCTTGAAGGGTAAAAGGCACATTATAAGATTCTTCTCTGAGAGAAGAAAAATCTAAGGGCTTTAACTCGCTGGCAGACTTAGAAGAAAGGAACGAGAAGCATAGATGGAGCCCCTGAGAAATGAAAACCAGATGATTACCAATTTCAGTGGCAACGGCAAGAGGGTGTGCTATATCGACACCTGCAACCTGAAGAACAGGAGCCGGGTCGGGGGAGAATTTACCACTCAATTTCCGCACTTTCTTCCAGACTGCACTCATTGAGGAAGCCGAAGTGACCGTAGAAACGTAATCTCACCAGCAAGTGCGTTTAGCATCACGTATGACACGGCGAGCAATTGCTCTCTTCTGCTTAAAATCAAGGAGTCTCTCTGTGGTTCTGTTATACCGATACCTGCCCCACGCAGCGAGTATCAAACGTACTGCCCAAGCACAAGCAGGAGACCACCAAGGCACGTACTTCTGAGAATGCTTGCCAGAGGTTTGAGGGATCGAACGAGAAGCTACCGTGAAGACGGAGGACGAAAAGAGATGTAAAACCTCATCAATGGAGGACGAGGAAGGAACCTCATGAAAGGCAGTAAGATGTGCGTAAAGGTCCCATTTCGCCCGGTCAAATTGCCAGCGTGGGCTACGAGGAGGTGGAGAATACGAAGGGGACCTAAGGATGATTGGGAAATGATCGCTATCATGTAAGTCCGGAAGGACAGACCAGGTGAAGTCAAGGACAGTTGATTAAGAGCATATGGAAAGATCGATGCAGGAGAAAGAATGAGTTCGAGGATCAAAATGGGTAGGAGTACCCGTATTTAAAACATGGAGGGGGAGAGAAATGAAAATGAAATGCCTCCAACTGAACGCCACGGGAGTCACAGTGCGACCCTCCCCAAAGAAAATGGTGTGCGTTAAAATAGCCAAGTAATAGAAGGAAGGGGTGGCGGCAAGGAAGAAACCAGAAAATCAACATCTGGGATAGAAAATGTTCGCGAAGGGGAGCGATATAAAGAACAGAGTGTATACCACTTATTCAAGTGGATACGGGCTGCGGTGTAATGTAGAGAAGAATGAACATAGAGCTGGCAGTATGGAACACCAGTGCGTATAAGAAGAGCACTTTCGTTAAAGGTTCCATCGGAAAAAGGATCCGATGAATATAACAGGGGTGTAGATGGAGAAGAGAGAGGAGGAGGAACCGAAAGTGGAGCGGTGTCCATCAACGTTCCAGACTCTGCAATAAATTTTGCGATAGCTTCCAGATTTTCGGAAGACAAAGATACAAAATATGGGACTACATTAGAAATGGAAGGAGAGTGACTAACCTTCGGGGATGATATAGACTGTACTAAAGTAGAGGGCGAGGAGATGGAAGAGGAAACTGTCAAAGGGGCTTGGGAGGGGACAGGAGTGGAAGTGGCCTGGGGAGGGACAGTCAGGGAAGGAACTTGAGAGGGGACAGGGGATGAAGATATTGTATGAGGAGGAGAATGAACCTCCACACACGTTACAGAAATAGTCGGAGGCGAAGAACCCGGCAATAGGGATTTTTTCCCGGACTTATGAGAAGGGGGGCACTGAGACTTAGGTGGGGGGTGAGAGCATGTAGACACAGAACTGTGCGAGTGAGTAGAGGAAAGAGAGTGGACAGTATGGGATGCCGAGGTAGGGACCTTGGAGCCAAGAACAGCAAAAGGACTCGAGACAGGGGTAACGGAGGATGTTGTAACCACAGAGGAAGTCGAGAAAGTTGGGACCCCAGAAGTGGGGCGACGTTTAGCAATGCGAGAATAGGAAATAAGGGAAAGTCTCCCTTGAAGGCGTAGGTGAGAGACGGCCATAGCATATGAGAAGCCTTCCGCCTCTTTGAGACAACGGATTTCCCGCTCATTCAGGTAAACCTGACAACGGCGAGAGTACGATGGATGCGCCTCATGACAGTTAAGGCATAACGGTAAATCTTCTATTTTTTATGTGAATAAAAAATCGAAATAGAAACCAAAAGTAATATAAGAGGTGCCTAAAGACATGACTAATGAACAGATAACATCTTATTTTAGTGTCAGGAATGTCTGCATTGTTTATTCTGGACCCTATTTTGAAATTGACAACTTTTTTATTTTGCATGAAATTGGCCAAATTGCCAATTTCTGATCACTTTATTGGGTAGTTGAAATCGATAAATTGGTAGTTTCTTGTACTCAATTGATAGAATAAATGGAGTTCTAAAGAAATATCTATGAGTTTGGTCAACTGGAACAATGGAATTTACCGAAAATAGGGCTCAAAGTCGGCAAAATTGCCAATGCGTATATATTGCTGAGATCACTAACTTCGTGAGAGCATAATTCCGTGAGGTTTCCATCAAATTTCAAACTTTTGGTGTCTTTACCATCAGGAAACGATTCGCTATCATTTCATAAGAAAAAATAATTTTTTTTTTTAAATTTTGCGACAACAGGAGAGCACTCAGGATTGAGGGTTGTGACAGTCAAAGGGTTAAAGGCGAGATCCTCTGACATTATCACTCCCAGGTCCTTCACATTACTTTTTCGCTCTATTGTATGGTTAGAATTTGTCAAATACCCTGATACAGATTTAATTTCCTCAAGTTTTCTATATCTGAGTAGTTGAAATTTCTCTTCATTGAACTTCATATTGTTTTGAGTGGCCTATTTGAAGATTTGGTCGCTGTTCGATTGGAGTCTTGCAGAAACTTATGATGACATTTCAGTCTGTCATAAGTTTCCTCTCTTAAATCTAGGTTTTTGTGAATTATTCCAACCATGGAATTTTGACTTTTGTTCTTCTTTGTTACTGTACATGGCACTTATCTACTGTACTTCAATTCGACCTCTTACTCTACTTTGTCAGTCTATTTAAGTATTCCTGCACATACACATAGTTATTTTTATTTCTTAACTTGCATAGGATCTATGCATCATCCACAAACAGGTCATTTATATAACCTAAATCATTATCAGTGAGAGCACCAATAACTGTGGCACCCTATTGGTAACACTCCAACGTGAAGACTCATTATCTTGTATTACTATCCGCATTTTTCTTTCAAACAGGAAATCTCTTATCCACTGTAATAGTTTCTGGCCTCTTGAGCCCTATTACATCAATCCTTACAGTTATGAAGAGAGTTTACCCTCACCACTGAAATTACTCCCTACAAGAGCAAGAGTCCTAGGTAGTAGGTTGGTAGACAGCAACCGCCCAGGGAGGTACTACCGTCCTGGCAAGTGAGTGTAAAACGAAAGCCTGTAATTGTTTTACATGATGGTAGGATTGCTGGTGTCTTTTTTTCTGTCTCATAAACATGCAAGATTTCAGGTACATCTTGCTACTTCTACTTACACTTAGGTCACACTACACATTCATGTACAAGCATATATATAAACACCCCTCTGGGTTTTCTTCTATTTTCTTACTCGTTCTTGTTCTTATTTCCTCTTATCTCCATGGGGAAGTGGAACAGAATTCTTCCTCTGTAAGCCATGTGTGTCGTAAGAGGCGACTAAAATGCCGGGAGCAAGGGGCTAGTAACCCCTTCTCCTGAATATATTACTAAATGTAAAAGGAGAAACTTTCGTTTTTCCTTTTGGGCCACCCTGCCTCGGTGGGAAACGGCCCACGTGTTGAAAGAAAGAGCAAGAGTCTCAGCAGATGGTGCAAAATACTTCCAGCCATGTACTCCGGAAAGAGATAGATCTTCACTTGGTACTTCTCCCACTCTTCTGACATTACCATTTAATTCTCATAGTGTTAATAATTGTCCACATTCTCTTCCACCTAGTGATGACGCCCACTCTTAATTAAGTTCTCCACTCTGATGATGGTTATGTCTCTTCCATGCCAATGCTACAACATCTCCAAGATGATACTTCAAAGGTAGCCATTTCTTTGATATATTTCACAAGAAAACTAGTGTTTGACTCAAAATCGTAGACACCCGTAACCCACCTGTACTGTGGTTTGGTTAAACCATGGTACAGGTGGAATGTGCTTGACCCATCATTCACTAGGAATTGATGAATACCATTTCCCAGATTTCTTATTCCACAAGGCAAGATAATCTACAGTGTTCCATCACCAGTGCTACAATGCCTTTCCAAAACCTTTATCATCATGTTGAATTTAAGAGATGAATGATCTTCATTCCATCCCTAGAGTCAGCACAACAGATGACATTGCACGTGATATTAAGCCCTGTACATGATATTAAGCCTGAGTGCTAGTATGGCTAATCAAAGTATTTAGGTTTGTATGTAAAGGCTTCCTTCACCTGTTCCCAGCATTCCCATTTCTGGATTATTATATTCAGGGAAGTGCTAAACCCATAAGAATCATGCAGCACTAAGGAATGGTAAGTAATCAGGTTCAAGTTTAGAGAGGGGGCAGCTCCAATTCCTTAGATCAAGAGCTCTTCACCAACATAAAGGCACTCCCTCGAAAGGTCCCATCTCTGGGGGTCCCTTTCCTACAGGGATTCCCTTCTGCCTTCTTCAGATACTTTCATCATCTCAACATAGGCCCTTTTAATACAGATCTGCACCTTTAATTACTTCCAGGAATACAATGGCCTCAATTCCCTACATTCTGACTGAAGGGTTTGCCCCTTATCACAGTACAGGAGGCCCTCCACATTCGCAATTGACGTCGTCATGTTAATGATGTCAGGATCCCTTGCAGAGATCTACGTTTTGAGCACAGCTCCCTCAGATAAGCTATGAGTGGTAAATGTTGGCCTAGATATGAGATAATGGGTCGATGCAGTGTTTGTATAAAAAAATCCTGCCCAATATGGTGTATGATAGAAAAAGCAAAATTCTGACTGTGTTTGGTTGAAAATAACAACTTTGAGGTGTTTTCTAGGATGTTTTTTCTGACTTTACTGGTTGTTTCTTGAATGCAAGACATGTAACTGAAATAAAGATAATTTTGGATGGTTTAAGGACCAGAAATAGCTTGAAATCAGGTTCAAAATAGTGAAAATACTAAATATTGATGATTTTCCCAAGGCTGGGAAGGCCTCCCTACACCCCCAATATTACCAATTTCTGATCGCTTTATTGGGTAGTTGAAATCGGTAAATTGGTGGTTTCTTGTACTATATCGATAGAACAAATGGAATTCTACAATAATAGCTATAATTTTCGTCGACTGAGACATTGGAATTGGCCGAAAATAGGGCTCAAAGTGGGTGAAAGAAAAAAATATATTTTTTTTTTCCGAAAATGTTTTGACTCTGAGAGAGAGTTAAGAATTGAGGTCTCGACCCTGAAAGGGTTAAAATAGGACTCAAAGTGGGTGAAATCACTGGTGCACAAATTGCCCTCAGACTGCTAACTTGGCACTTGCTTAATTCTGTAAGTTTCCATCAAATTTCATATGGGTGTCTTACCCTCAAAAAAAAAAATTCTCTACCATTCCAGATTTTTTTTTTTTAAATGTAGACACTGTCAGCACTTTTAATTTCGGGGCTTCCGACAGTGAAGGGTTTAATGCTGTATAAGTAAATTTTGTCCAAAATATGTTTTTAATGATGTAGCCCTTATGCCTATGATTCACCAGGTACTGTCAGATTTGCATCAGAAATGTCCTTAATTTTATGGTCTACCTACTTGTAGTTGATTTCAAGGGATTCATCACTCATGCAGCCTGGTCACAGATTAGGCTCATAATAAATCTTTACAATGGTTCTCAAGTGACATACATGTTTTAGGTATACAATAATGGAACAGTATGTAGATTTAACCTAGGGTAACCCAGTAAAGTAACTCCTTGTGACTTATTTCCACTGGGTCCTTGTCTGATGGTTGATACTGGGTCCTCTCGGGAGTGAGCCCTGGAAGCAGCTTTTATCTTGCCAACAGTGTGCTGACATCACAATTCCTACTGCAACATCCCCACCCCTCTTTCAGGGTGCATGCACTGCCCTTCTCACCTCCAGGACTCAAGTTTGGTTAACTGGTTTCTCTGAATCCCTTCATAAATGTTACCTTGCTCACACTCTAACAGCATATCCAGCACAAACTACTTAGTCTCCATTCACTCCTATCCACCACACTTACGCACTCAAAACCCTAAAATTCAAAAGTCTCCTTTATTTATTGCCTCCAACTATTCCTGGAATGAACCTTACGCTTCCTACCTTCCACCCCAGGCTTACACACCCTCTTCATCATCCTATTCCTCTTCATCCTCAAAGCACCTCAACAATCCCTCTTAGCCCTCTGAATTAAACCATTGGTGACCCCACCTTTTAATTTCTACGCTTTGAACTCTTTGCATGATATTCACACTACACAATGTTCTGAAACATGATATCTCCACTGCCTGTAGTCTCCTTCTTACTGCAGCATTCAAAACACATGCCTCACACCCATATAAAAGTGTTGGTACCACTATACTTTGGTACATTCCCTCTCTTGGCCTCCACAGATAAATGTTTTTTCCACAGATGCTTCATCACACCACCTACCTTTTGCCCATCATCTAATCTATATTTCGCTTTTTCTTTCACAGACCCATCTGCTGACAAGTGACTGTCCTAGGTTGGAAAGAAAATATTACAGGATTAAGAACTATTAACCCTTAAACTGTCCAAACGTAGATCTACTTATTCACTGCTAGCAGTGTACCCTCGCTTATCGGCCGTAATCCGTTCCAAAAGCTCGGCCTAAAAGCGAAATAATATTTCCAATAAGAATTAATGTAAATACAATTAATCTGTTCCAGACAAAAATATCAACAAAAAATATTTTCTTTTAAGATTAACTATAGTTTTACATACACAAAACAATGAGAACTAAATAAAATGACTAAAGAAATGGATAAATGAACATTTAAATCACTATTACATACCTTTATTGAAGACAGGAGGAGAATATTATTTGGAGAGAGGACAAAATACTCCTTCAATATGATGCTAATATCAACTCTATACGGCTTATTTATCTATCACAATTCATCTAATATGACATAATAAACAATATTAATAACATAGAAACATGACATATATACTCTAGAATGAATAAAATATATCATTATGAATGTCACGAGTGGTGTTGAGTTGTTTGTTGTTGGATGTATAAGAGCCACTGAAAGATAAGCCTTACATAGTGGTGGTGAAGGCGGCAGCAGAGGAGGCGGTGTTGTCAGTCGCCCTATATACCTCAAACAACAATGGAGAAGTGAAGTTTCATGTCGTCATTTTTCTATCGCTTAATCGCTTAACTTACTTGCTACACTGTTAATGCTGCACTTTATTGCTGGCGCTATAGCCTTTATCGACTCCTGCTGCTTTAGTATCGTACATATCGTAGAATCACTGAAGAAGGCACATTCTCCCCTCTCAGACCTTTACCACAGGGCTGGCACTCTGAACTTTCTTTGGCCCCATGGTGGCTTATTTCATAGTCACAATCAATAAACAAGCACCAAAATGAATGGATGAACACGCAGAGTATTCCTTACTCAACGAGAGATGCAGACTGAGTGTGATACGCATGAGGAAGTGGCGTCGCCGGCGGGTTGACGTGTCCCATATGGCCGATAAACGAAAAAACGGCTGATAACTGGAAGCCAAAAAAAACGGCCTAGAAGTGAGTTGGCCGATAACAGGAACGGCTGATAAGCGAAGGTCCACTGTATTTTTATTTTATTTTGGATATCAGATTGAAGGGAGAGAGTATGGAGGAGGTGAATGTATTCAGATATTTGGGAGTGGACATGTCAGCAGATGGGTCTATGAAGGATGAGGTGAATCATAGAATTGATGAGGGAAAAAGGGTGAGTGGAGCACTTCGGAGTCTGTGGAGACAAAGAACTTTGTAAATGGAAGTAAAGAGGGGAATGTATGAGAGTATAGTTATACCAACACTCTTATATGGGTGTGAAGCATGCGTGATGAATGTTGCAACGAGGAGAAAGCTGGAGGCCGTGGAGATGTCATGTAATAATAATAATAATAATATTTTTATTTCAATGCAAGTTACAAGTATACATAGTTATTGGTAGTTACAATTATAAAACTGTAATGCAAGGAGAGCCACTGGCATGCCATGGCATTAGGTCAATGTGTGGTGTGAATATAATGCAGAGAATTCGGAGTTTGGAAAGTAGGAGGAGGTGCGGGATTACCAAAACTATTATCCAGAGAGCTGAGGAGGAATTTTTGAGGTGGTTCGGACATGTAGAGAGAATGGAACGAGACAAAATGACTTCGAGAGTGTATAAATCTGTAGTGGAGGGAAGGCAGGGTAGGGGTCTGCCTAGGAAAGGTTGGAGGGAGGGGGTAAAAGAGGTTTTGTGTACGAGGGGCTTGGACTTCCAGCAAGCATGTGTGAGCGTATTTGATAGGAGTGAATGGAGACAAATGGTTTTTAATACTTGACGTGCTGTTGGAGTGTGAGCAAAGTAAAATTTATGAAGGGATTCAGGGAAACCGGCAGGCTGGACTTGAGTCCTGGAGATGGGAAGTACAGTGTCTGCCCTCTGAAGGAGGGGTGTTAATGTTGCAGTTTTATAACTGTAGTGTAAAGCACCCCTCTGGCAAGTGATGGAGTGAATGATGATGAAAGTTTTTCTTTTTTGGGCCACCCTGCCTTGGTGGGAATCGGCCGATGTGTTAATAAAATAATAATTTTTAAATAAAGAAGGCAATTTTCTGTGTGTAATAAGACCAAAAAAATCATTTAGGGTCAGTACTTACCAAGATATAAGGCTGCAAAGTTGGTGCTGGATGCTCACCTGATGACAACACGAGTCCTGCCGCTTGCAGAAGTGTTGCCGATATACCTTTTTTCTTTTTAATTTACATAATTTTTATGTTATGATAATTACAATTTATGGTAGTTCTTGTGATTTTATAGCCAATCTTTGTTCTGACACTAATATTAGGTAATGAAATAGTACGTACTCAAATAATCACAAACACACTGACAGGTGAAAATTTTCACCTGTCTTGGTCACATACTATTGTCTAGAAATATATACAAAATATTTATAGGTCCCAGCAATGTTTTAGACACAGTATTATATGAAACTCCTTGAAGAACGGTGTAAGACGAGTGTCACTCCACTGCTGACAGTGCAACACTAATATTGCTGTTGTGCACTACTCCAGTGAACCTTGGCTTTATTTGTTTTCAACCAAAGAGAAGAAAAGTAGAGAGCTTCAGTAGCAACGACAGTACTATTGTTGACATCCTTCCAGCAAGACATGAGTTACTATATTTGAGAAAGAGGAATGGGAAAGTGTGGAAGAGAGGATGTATGGGTAAGTTTTGGTCACTTTAGTCAGTAAGAGGAAAGGAAATTCCACCATCAGAACTGTTGTAAGTAAGTTGTATTAATGTTGGTAGAATTACCGACAATATGTTACACATAAACATGTCTGTCTGTCTGTCTATCTGTCTGTCTGTATCTATCTAGCTCTGTCTCTGTTTATCTCTGTCTCTGCTTATCTGTCTTTCTGTCTGCCTGTGTGTGTGTCTGTCTTCCCGTCTGCTTGTCTCTCTCTGTCTCAGAGAGAGCCGCTCATGAACCAACAGGTATTACACACGAAGCAGAGTTGTCACGTCTAATTCTTGAACAAGTGAAAATGTATATTACTTGCCAGTCATGCTTATTATGCCTTATATCTACAAGCACAGTATAGCACTTTGGATATTTTGGGTTATCCTAGGTAATTTACACTATGTATAATAACTGTAATTATATGTACCTGTGAGACAGACAGAGACAGAGATACAGAGACAGAGACAGACAGAGATACAGAGACAGACAGAGATACAGACAGACGGAGATAGAGACAGCCAAAGTCAATCAACAACCTAGCCAGTCAGCCAGCCAGCCGACCACCCAGCCAGCCCATATTACACACGTTCCAGAATCATTTCTCTTTACTTAGGGCAAAGGTTATAGGACATTCTGGCAGGATGACACTACCAGTGGTATCAAAATTGAAAGGATGTGGCACAAATGTTGCATATGAGTTATTACTGAGGTTTTTTATATTTCCTCAACCACTTGTGGCCACATCCATCTCAAAGCCACTAAACTCAGGGTCAACATCACTTTCCTCTTAAAAGGGAAGTGTTAATATGACATGGTATCAGCGAAACCCTCGTGTTTGCCACGCTGTTTGCTCTAGCTGGTGCTCAATTGAACTAGTGCTCCCACAAGGTACTAAGTGGTCCCAGATTTTTTTAATACTGTGCACACCAAGCATTAACACCCATTCTATACTGACCAGGCATCTCAGTCCAATCATTCCAAATTTGGAGGCAGGAAAAATAAAACGTTGATCTACATCTGGAGCGCTAGCAGTAACAACGCAGATCTATGTTTGGACAGTTTAAGGGTTAAGAAGCACATAAAATTGAATGTATTATAAGTTTCTAAGATTTACCTGTTATCTTAGGTGTTCATGAGACAGAGAAGATCAGCAATCCTGCTTTAGTGCAAAAAATTAACTGGTTTCCATTTTGCAATCCTTTCACTTTCTCCATATTCGCTCCCTCTAATCTGATATCCAATTTTCTTCTTTCATATGCACTCCCAAATTCCTCCACCAGCCTTTGTAACTTCTCTTCAGAATCTCCCAAAAGAACTGTATCATCAGCAGAACAACTCTGACAATTCCTTTATTCATTTCCTCCAACCATTCCTGGAATGAACCCTACCCCTCCTATCTTCCACCCCAGACTTATACACATCTTTGTCTAAAGCTTACTTTTACTAGGAAATAAACCCCCACCCCTTTCTTACATACCTCAGCCTAAGCCTCACTGTCTACATAAAAACTTTTTACTATAAGTAACCTAATTCCTCATCCACCCATCATATGCCTTCTCTAAATTGATAAATTCAACAAACAGTTCCTTACCCTTAAATAAGTATTGTTCACTTTTCTATTTCAATATAAACACTTTGTCTACATTTTCCCTACCCTTCCTAAATCCCCCTTGCTCTTCTACAATCTCATTTCCCTATAATACCTATATTTTCTCTAATCTCCTTTTCGTCTTATACACTGGAACTATACATGCTATTTCCCAATCCTTAGGTACCTTCCTTTTTTCATGCATATAATGAGCAAATGTACTAACCCATCAACATTATATTCTTGCCTGCCTTTAATATCTCTGTATTAATCCCATCTATCGAATGGACAACATGCCCACTCACTCAGCACCTGGACCAGATTCATGGAATGCTTTATTTATAAAGCAGTGCAAAGTACCATTAGCAAGAGCCCTTAGTATTCTGTGGAGAAAGAGCTTAGATCTAGGTGAAATACCGGAGGCCTTAAAGAGTGCAGACATAGCTCCTTTGCATAAGGGAGGTAGTAGAGTACTAGCTAAAAATTACAGACCAGTAGCCCTCACTTCTCACATCATAAAAATCTTTGAAAGAGTGATGAGACGGCAGATTACAAACTTCATGGACCACCACAACCAACATAACCCGAACCAGCATGGCTTCAGAGCGGGACGATCATGCCTGTCACAGCTGCTGAACCATTATGACAGAATTACGGAGGCATTGGAGGATGACCAAAACGCAGATGTGATTTACACAGATTTTGCAAAGGCGTTTGACAAATGCGATCATGGAGTGATAGCGCACAAAATGAGGGCCATAGGCATTACTGGGAAGGTAGGCAGATGGATATTTGAGTTCCTAACACACAGAACACAAAAAGTAGTAGTGAACAGGGCAAGATCCAGCATCAGCGAGGTCAAAAGCTCAGTGCCCCAAGGCACTGTCCTGACACCTCTGCTGTTTCTCATCCTCATAGCAGACATAGATAAAAACACCCAGCACACTTTTATATCATCATTTGCAGATGACACTAAAATAAGCATGAAAGTCACTACGGTAGAAGACACTGAAAAATTACAGGAGGACATAAGCAGGGTCTTCCAGTGGGCAGTGGAGAACAACATGGCATTCAATGGTGATAAGTTTCAGCTGCTTAGGTATGGAAAAAATAAAGAACTCAAAAGGAACACTATATACAAAATGCAAGAGGGTCACCACATAGAACGAAAGGAACACGTTAAGGACTTGGGAATAATTATGTCTGCTGATCTGTCTTTTAAAGACCATAACAAGACAAAGATCACAACAGCCAGGAAGATGACGGGGTGGGTATTGAGAACTTTCAAAACAAGGGAAATAATGCCGATGGTGACACTCTTCAAATCGCTAGTGCTCCCTCACTTAGAATACTGCTCTGTGCTGACGGCCCCGTTCAGGGCAGGAGAAATAGCAGAGCTGGAACAAATTCAGAGATCGTTTACGGCTCACATTGAGCCATTGAAACATCTAAATTATTGGGAACACCTTCAAGTCTTGAACATGTACTCATTGGAGCGGAGGAGAGAGAGATACATGATAATATATACAGTGGTACCTCGAGTTACGATATTTTTTCGTTCGAGAATGCTGTTCAAGTGCCATTACCAAACGAATTTATCCCCATAAGGAATAATGTAAAATAGACTAGTCCTTTTACACCCCCAAAAATATACTTACAAAAGCATTTAAAAAAATAAACTTACATAAAAGGGCGATTTTGGGGACCATCGTAACTCGAGGTACCACTGTACTTGGAAAGTACTTGAGGGCCTGGTCCCAAATCTGCACACTGCCATAACAACATACTGGAGTGAGAGATATGGGAGAAAGTGTAAAATAAACCCAGTGAGGAGCAGGGGTGCGGTGGGGACAATACGGGAGCACTGTATTAACATCCGGGGTCCCAGACTATTCAACATCTTACCAGAAGATATCCGAAACATCGCTGGAACCAGTGTAGAAGCCTTTAAGAGGAAACTGGACAAGTATCTTCATCGGGTGCCAGATCAACCAGGCTGTGATGGATATGTGGGGCAGCGGGCCTCCAGCAACAACAGCCTGGTTGACCAGGCAAGCACCAGACGAGCCTGGCTCATGGCCGGGCTCAGAGAGTAGATACTCTCAAAACTCTTCAAAGGTATATCAAAGGTATATCCAAGCTACTTTACCTCATTTCATTCTACCCACTGCTTCACACTTTCATTCACCTCAGGCTCCTCCTCACTACTATGCAATTTTATTTCTCCTTGCACACTGCACGAAATCCTTGCCTCCTTTTTAATCCTTAACATTCACCAAGTCATCAAAGTATTCTCTACATCTTCCCAGTACCTCCACCTCCCCATCTAACATCTACTCTTTATTGTTTTTTAACTGCCAAATCCCTTTGCTCTCCAGGCTTTCTCCCTTCAATGATCTTTCTTAAAAACTGTTTCTTAATTCTCAGTAAAATTTGCTGATACTCACTCATTCTCTAATTGGTTGTTCTTTCATGCTCCCTCAACTATCTCTTCATATTAACATTGCTGTTACATTACACAAATAACCTCCACATAGGTGAACGAAACTTATGACCACATTTTGGTTGTCATAAGGGAGTGCAAAAATTTAATTATATTAAATTTTTGCACTCCCTCACTACTCATTTAACCTCCTTTCTTCTCTATACACCATTTCTACTGTGTAAAAACTGGAATTGTCTTGGAGGTGGGAGGTACAGTGCCTACATCTGAGGGATGAGTGAGGATGCTGAAGGTCAGAGGGTCATCTGAACTGTGACGTCAGCACACTGCTGGCAAGGCAGAAATTGCGTGAATGACAGTGAATGCATTTTCTCTTTTTTTGAGTCACTCTAGCTTGGTGAAGACAGTCAATGTGTTAAAAAACAAATATATTCATTTACTTATTTATTGCTGGCCATTTCACACAAAGGTAGGGTGACCCGAAGAAAAAAATTCAGTATCACTTATTCCCTAGCTGTCTTTCCAAGACCTAGACATCATGATCTCAATGATGAACAAGTTCAATGTTTCATATAATTACACAGTAAAAATTACACCCATTATATGAATATACAGTAGGCATCATAAATATGCATGTTCATAAGTATGCCTTTGGCAAACTATTTGCCTGACTGATTCAAGAAGTGCCAGGGCAACTTTTGTAAGGAAGACAGTGACCCTTAAAATACTGCCAAAGACATAAAGAAGTGGCTAAATTATTGTGATTTTTTCCATTTTTTAATGACTTTCAACTCACTGGACTTAAAACCAATAGAGAACATTTGGAAACTTATGAAACATGAGCTTTTTGGAATGGACATGTATTCTAACACCAAAATCTTGAGTGCCATTAAGCAGGTGTGCAACAGTATTGACTTTGCCAAGCCTTATCAGTGCCTAGGATACTTAAAGAATGCATCAGGAGGAAGGGTAATCCTATGAAATAGTACTAGTTTAGATAAGAAACGTATACATATTTCAGTATTATATATTTTTCAACAAGTCGGCCGTCTCCCACCGAGGCAGGGTGACCCAAAAAAGAAAATCCCCAAAAGAAATACTTTCATCATCATTCAACACTTTCACCTCAGTCACACATAATCACTGTCTTTGCAGAGGCGCTCAGAATCGATGAGAGAATAAGTCCCCCAACTGTCACTACTTAGACCTCCTTAACTGGTTTCCTGAATCCCTTCACAAAATATTACCTTGCCCACACTCCAACAGCTCGCAGGTCCCAAAAACCATTCGTCTCCATTCCTCTATCTAACACGCTCACACATGCTTCTGGAAGTCCAAGCCCTTGCCCACAAAACCTCCTTTACCCCTACCCCGCCTCCTTCCTGACAGATTAATACGCCTCCAAGTCATTCTACTTTGATCCATTCTCTCTAAATGGCCAAACCACCTCAACAACCCCTCTTCAGCCCTCTGACAAATACTTTTAGTAACTCCACACCTCCTAATTTCCACACTCCGAATTTTCTGCATGATATTTACACCACACATTGCCCTTAGACAGGACATCTCCACTGCCTCCAGCCGCCTCCTTGCTGCAGCATTTGCTACCCATGCTTCACACCCATATAAGAGTGTTGGTACCACTATACTTTTGTACATTCTCTTCTTTGCCTCCATGGATAACGGTTTTTGTCTCCTCATATACCTCAATGCTCCACTCACCTTTTTTTCTTCATCAATTCTATGGTTAACCTCATCCTTCATAAACCCATCCACTGACAAGTCAACTCCCAAATATCTGAAAACATTTACTTCTTCCATAATCCCTCTCTCCAATGTGATATCCAATTTTTCTTTATTTAAATCGTTTGATACCCTCATCACCTTACTCTTATCTATGTTCATTTTCAACTTTCTACCTCTACACACCCTCCCAAACTCGTCCACTAACCTTTGTAACTTTTCTTTAGAATCTCCCATAAGCACAGTATCATCAGCAAAAAGTAACTGTGTCAACTCCCATTTTGCATTTAATTCCCCATAATTTAATCCCACCCCTCTCCCCAATACCCTAGCATTTACTTCTTTTACAACCCCATCTATAAATATATTAAACAACCATGGTGACATTACACATCCCTGTCTAAGACCTACCTTTACCGGGAAGTAATCTCCCTCTCTCCTACACACCCTAACCTGAGCCTCCCTATCCTCATAAAAACTCTTTACAGCCTTCAGTAACTTAATACCTATTCCATACACTTGCAACATTTGTCACATTGCTCCCCTATCCACTCTATCATATGCCTTTTCTAAATCCATAAATGCAATGAAAACTTCCCTACCTTTATCTAAATACTGTTCACATATACATATGCTTCACTGTAAACACTTGATCTACACATCCCCTACCCACTCTAAAGCCTCCTTGCTCATCTGCAATCCTACTCTATGTCTTACCTCTAATTCTTTCAATAATAACCTTGCCATACACTTTACCTGGTATACTCAGTAAACTTATTCCCCTATAATTCTTACAATCTCTTTTATCCCCCTTCCCTTTATATAAAGGAACTATACATGCTCTCTGCCAATCCCTAGGTATTATATACTGTATTCAAAACAATAGGTTGTGGTGAGCAGTCTTGTTTTTTGTGTGATCCATTTATAAGCATGCACATTTATGATGCCTACTGTATATCCAATTACAGTGGTACCCCGACTTACGATATTTTTTCATTCCAGAATGCTGTTCAAGTGCCATTACCAAACGAATTTATCTCCATAAGAAATGATGTAAAATAGACTAGTCCTTTTAGACCCCCAAAATTACACTTACAAAAGCATTTAAAAAAATAAACTTACATAAAAGGGTGTGTTTGGGGACCATCGTAAGTCGGGGTACCACTGTATTCTGGATTCAACCTCTCAGAAGGTATTGCAGCACCTCTTTCTAGTAATGCACAGAATATAGCCATTCCTGTGGTGTGTAGTGTACCTGAAGTAAGGTTTGAGAGTGCAACTATTCCTGTGGTAAATCTGAGGTAAGGTTGAGTGCAACTATTCCTGTGGTATATCTGAGGTAAGGTCTGAGAGTACAACCATTCCTATGGTCTATCTGAGGTAAAGTTTGAGAGTAACCATTCCTGTGGTACATCTGAGGTAAGGTTGAGAGTGCAACTATTACTATGGTGTATCTGAGGTAAAGTCTGGTGTTCCATTATAACTTCTCCCACAAGGTTACACTAAACCTGAGTTTTTGTATATGGTTGTTTTGCACTGTCTTTGAGAAGCACTGGGAAAGCTCCTAGGAGTGGCTACTCTTTCTGACCTACTACACAATACCAGGAATAGATAACACAATTTCCTATAAAGGGTCAAGACTTGAAACACCAGACAAACATTCATATACAGTAATGCTTTTCCTTTTGTAGCCCATTGTGTTTGTCCAGTATAAATATACAGTAATTTAATCTTATCAATAATTATATTTTTCTCTTGATGTTTTTTTTTTATATTTTAACAAAAGTCAACTTCTCCAGCTTATTAAGTAATTACAAACCAAAAAAAGAAATTTCTAGATATGTATCTCAATGCAGGGCAGTAATATGTTAGTTTAGCTACATGTGGATGGCACTTTATGACTACTAATGCTGCTCTGAGTGTTTCACACTGACTAGGGGAGAAGAATTTTTTGCATATTCACTAAGCAAAAAAAGAAAAAAAAAGCAAGATCAAATTTGTTGTCATTACCAAATCTCTGTGTCTGTGACTGGGGAAGGGGGTTTCTTCATGATCCCAACAATACGAGGTTTAGTGCCAACTAACTGTGTCATGCTGGATTTTACTGATACACTACATTTGCTATCTTTAGGTACATTGTCCTGAGTAGCTTTATTCTCCTTACTTGTACCTACTGCTTTAGGTGATTTCAATTCATAAATTACTGCTGGATTGACCATGACCTGAGTTCCATAATATCTACGTCTGCTTACGTTTGGATTAATAACTTGACCTGGACTAACTGGACTAACAGGACGTTTTACTGATAGGCTCTTGCCCTGACCCACATAACTCTGCTTGCCAGGAAAAACAAAAAGTTTTTGCGGACACCTATTCGATCCTTGTCTTCCAACAATAGCCCTTGGACCATGAATAGTACTGTTATTGATCAGGGGCAACTGATATTCATCAAAATCATGAACATTAGCAAAACCTTCTACTTTATGAAAAAGATTATTAGTGGCTTCTGAAAGAGGAGCTGTGGCTAATTTATAACTATTATTTCTTTGAAAAGGACTATGTCCAGATCTAGCAGCATCAAACTGAGATGGATTAGAACAGCCTGCTTTTGTCTCTACTTCCTGACTCCACTGCTCTGATTCATTATAGTCTAAACGTAAGGCAGAAGGTCGAGTATTGGTAAGAAGCTGGTGAGTGGCTAAGCGGGCATGGGCCAAGGCTAACAGCACACGATCAGTGGTGGGATCAAGGTCTTCATCTAATAATGGTGCTTGTGACTGTGCACTAAGAAACTGTGTACCTGGATCAGTGCGCTGGTGTGGGTGAGTGAAGGCCTCAGTGCTGGGTTGGGCCCCACGTCTAGGGCTGGAGGTGATGGGGCCTTGCACAGGAGTAGGTGCACGAGAGGTTGTACCACTAGAGGGATAACCATGTGCACTCTGGGGACGCTGAGCAATTTTAGTGCTAGGCTGGTTGCTTTGTGAGGACTGCACTGCTGGTGCCTGCTGAGGTGCTGTCCCCTGAGGAACCTGACCCTGTACATGTACATATGCACCAGCCCGCTGACTTCTTGGAGACATTGGTGCTCCCTGGGATGCCATAATAACACTTCCAGATGTAGTTGCAACCTGTATCTGTTGTTGTGGTAGTGACTGCTGTTGCTGTAGTTGATGTACCTGGTGAGCTTCCTGTCGAGTCTGATATATTGCTTGTTGCTGCACCATCATCTGTTGTTGCTGCTGTAACTGCCTTTGAGCTTCCTCTCTTGTTTGATAAATAAGCTGTTGCTGCATTTGTTGCTGCTGCTGTAGTGCTCTTTGAGCCTCTTGGCGTGTCTGATAAATCTGCATCTGTTGTTGCTGCAGTAGCTGCCTCTGTGCTTCTTGTCGGGCTTGATAGATCTGCTGCTGTTGCTGCCTCATTTGTTGCTGCTGCTGTGTAGTTCCATATATGCCATTGGAACTTCCTGCAATACTTGTAAGTTGTTTTTCAGTAAGGCTCTGATCAGCATCACTTTTGGCAACGAAGGCCACTTGTTTCTGACTACCAGGAGATTGAGGTGGCTGTACAGACTGCTGCAATCTTTGCTGTGGTAATGGTTGAGGTGGGCGAGCATGTTGGCTTGTTACTGTTGTTGACACTTGTGCCATGCTCACAAGTGGAGGTACACTGGCAGTTTTCTGAAGTATAGGTTGAGAATCTTGCTTTGGTTGAATTGGCTGAACTTTTGAAGAGGGATGAGTAACTGATTGTGTTGATGTATGTAAGACAGGTTGCAAAGTTGTACTAGAAAGTGATTGAGATGCTGGAATAGGCTGCGAAGACTGACTTAACATAGAATGTGGAGGCAGAACTGGGAGTGGTTGCGACAATATTGGAAGAGGCTGTTGAGGTGGTAATGGCTGAGACTGTAAAGGAATTTCTGGGTGTGACTGTGATGGCAGTGCAGGATGAGGCTGTGATGGTTGTGCTGGATGAGTATGAGAAGGTAAAGTTGTTGGGTATTGGGAAGATATGGCTTGAATGGAATGGGAAGATCCCACTAAAGGTGGCTGTGTAGCAGTAGCCTGAATAAGTTGTGCAGTATATGACACAGGTTGTAAAGATGGAACAGGTTTTGTAGACTGTGAAGTTGTATCAGAAGATTGTTTTGACTGGGATGATGCTGGTGCTGAAGATGTAGACATCATATGTGATGCTGAAGGTGGAAGGGGTTGCTGTGGCCGTTGTGCCATTGGGTGAGAGAGGGGCATTGTAACTGTATTATTCAAAGCTGTAGACGTAGGCAATACCGGGTGCTGCATGGTGCTTGTTGCTGTAGAAACGGAGGACTTCATGTGTGATACAGTAAGAGTGTGAGAATTACTGGTACCTCCTACTGGTTGTTGTTGTGATGAGCTCACAACCTGCTTAATATAT
The DNA here is from genome assembly GCA_009830355.1 of Cherax destructor. Taxonomy (NCBI): domain Eukaryota; kingdom Metazoa; phylum Arthropoda; class Malacostraca; order Decapoda; family Parastacidae; genus Cherax; species Cherax destructor. The sequence continues at coordinate 59,793 of WNWK01003861.1, forward strand.
GGCCCAGGTTCAAAGGAAGAGTGCCCTTTGCGCCGAGGTAAACTATCTGAAGAGTAAACAACCTTTCCATCAGAGTTGAGTGTGACTCGGGCTCCAGGTTTGGAAGGGTTAGCCTTCCTTCTCTCTAAAGAGTTAGTTGGTGTGATTACTACACTCTGTTTGACGTTGTTAGGCACAGCACTAAATGGATGAGCACCACTTGTGGTAGGAGGAGGAAGTTCCTTGTAAGATACCATCTCTGAAGTCTGTGACTGAGTCTTTTCCCTTGGTGCCTTTTGTTGCTCTTTTGATACTTGCTTTTGTAATTCAGCATGTTGCTTTTCATCACTTTCCTGTGATAATCTCTTTTCTCGCTCTGCTTGTTTGACTAGAGAGGGTCTAATCAACACTGGCTGATCAGGGTCTGGTTGTGCTGGAGATGCTACAGCTGCTGTATGCATAATTCCTTTCAAATGAGCATTAATGTCCCCATCTTTAGCACGGGGAATAACAGTAAGCGTTGGGGTATAGCCATGGGGTAAAACTGTAGCTTTTAATACTGGATCTTTCTTTTCACTAACACTAGCATCTACTACAGCCTTACCACTACTAATAGCACCACCACTTCTTGCACCACTACTCTGAAAAGAGAGTAATTTAGCAGCAACACTGTGAGTCTGTCCCTGACTAGCAAGGGAACCCATTAGTCCCTGAGGAGGTGCTTGCTGCCCTTGAGCATCAATCTGTGACCCTGAACTTTCCCTAGATAGTGGAACACTCCCAGACCTAACACTTTCATCATCACTTTGAGGAGGTGTTATCACACACATTGATGGTATACGACTCGAATTAATTGTTGTTTTAACACGTAAAATTTCTTGTCTATCTGCTTCTAAATCAGATTCTGAGCATTCTAATTCTGGGGATGGTAAACTGGGCTGGCGTGGACTTGTGGGTTCAGTAGGTGAACTAGAAGTTTCACGTCCACTGTCACCATCCCGTGAGCTCCTACTATCACCATCTTGACTACATGCTTTGTCAGGTACATCTCCAGCAACATCTTCTTGTGAAGATGTGGACCCGTTCACATGAATAACTGTAATAACACTTTCTCTATTTTCACGTTTTCTCTCTAAGCTGCTCACCCTTTGTGGTGGCTTTGGAGGTGTCTTTTTCTCAGGATTCCTCATGACAACAGTTCCTAAACTTGCTGAACTATTGGTAGTACCAGTGCTTCCTTTACCAAACAACTCGTATTCGTTTTCACTAGCTAATGTATTTCCTTCGTAACTTACTGAACGTAGACCACTGTCTATATGGAAGGATGTGTAATAGCCTTCAGTGTCACAGGAGTAAGCTGAACTAGTATCATCATCCAGGAATGGAATATCTTGTATATCTTGTGTAGGTGTCAGAGTACCATCACTTGCATGTGATGATGTTGAAGGAAAGTCATCAGTTGTTCTGGAGTTGGTTCGCTGATTACTTGAAGGAGATGATGATCTAATTTGCAATGACCTGTAAATATAAATTTATTAATTAAAAAATTAACTTTTACAAACTCTTTACACTAAAAGATTAAATTCACATTTTCTTGAATAAATGAAACTATTTACATATAAATCGAGGAGGTGAAACCTTTTTCAATTCTTTACATTTACTGAATTTGTTGAATTACTTTAAGTTAAATCTACATAATTTACCACTAATATATGCCGAAAGCAATTATAAATTTATAATACTGTAATACTGTTTATAAATTATATACGGAACACTCGAAGAAAGATTATCTTAATTTATCTTATGTCACTAAGACTAGAGTCCCTCATGTAGTTCTACGTCAAGAGATCAGCTCACTCAAATAAGCTTTGAGTGGTAAATTTTAGCCTAGATATGAGAGAATGCATCTGCACAGTAAGTGTGGACAGTATAAGAAAAAATCCTGCTCCTCACTGTACATGATGGGAAAAGCAAAACTCTGACCATGCATTTGGTATAAAATAATGACTCTGAAGTGTTTCCTTGAATGGTTTTTATAGATTTATTGTTTTTTCTTGGTATCATTTGATAGAACGGAAGACATACTACTGAAATAGAGATGATTTTTGTTAGTTTCAGGACCAGAAGTAGCTTGAAATTGGGCTCAAAATAGCAAAATTATTCAATTTTTGCCAATTTTCCTTTAGACGGGTAAGGCCCTCCTACACCCCCGGTCTGTTTTATGGGTTTTTAATAGGTTTGATTCAATTACTGGGATACTGTAAACCATGACCAATCATTCCTGGTTATATTTCATTATCCAAGAAATAAAGTAAATCTTCTATTTTTGTGTGATTATGAATTCAAAATGGAAAGCAGGTGTAATATTGGAGAGGCCTGGGGACACGATTAATGAATGGTGGAAATGTTGTTTTAGTGCTAGGAATGTCTACATTATTTATTTTGGACTATATTTTCAAATTTATATTTTTATCTTTGTGTAAAATTAGCCACATTACCGACTATTGTACACTTTACAGCTGAATAGGTGATTTCTTGTGTTCAGTTGATAGAATGGAAGGCATACTTAAAAAAATAGCTAAGAATTAGGTTGAATTGAGTAATGAAATTGACTTAACATAGGACTCAAACTGGGCAAAATCACCGATTCGTACACTGCGCCCAGACAACTAACTTTGCACCTGCATAGTTCTGTATAATGTGCTAAAATATAATACTGTAACTTGTTATTCAACTACAGTGGTACCTCGGTTAACGATGGTCCCCAAACTCGCCCTTTTATGTAAGTTTATTTTTTTAAATGCTTTTGTAAGTGTATTTTTATGGGTCTAAAAGGACTAGTCTATTTTACATTATTCCTTATGGGGATAAATTTGTTTGGTAATGGCACTTGAACACCATTCTGGAACGAAAAAATATCGTTAACCGAGGTACCACTGTACTTGTTAATTTAATTACTGCTAAACCACTACTACCTCTGTTGATATATAAAAAACAATGTTCAGTTCAAACCAACTATGATATATACAGTGGTACCTCGGTGTACGTCCTTAATCCGTTCCAGGACCTTGAACTTATACTAAACAGGACGTATACCAAATGAATTTTCCCATAAGAAATATAGGAAAACGATTAATCAATTCCCATGAAAAAAATCCTATTGTTATTGGCATATTATACATTGATGGGATTGTATAAAATAATTTAAACACTGCTTAATACTAAAATATGTAATTTAAACACTGCTTAATACTAAAATACATACATAAATACAAAAGAATTAGATGAAATAAATGCAAATTTAACCTCGCTTTACTTTGCTGAAAAGTCGAATGCCTACTAGGATGGTGTTGAGGAGGGAGGAGGAGGAAATGTTATTGTTTGGAAGGAGACTCCCCTTCACTTTTCTGTCTTTTTGTCCTATTTGGACCTGGTTGAAGCTCACCAGGTTTGACTTTTACTAAAAATCTGTCCAAAGAACTTTACTTCTGCCTTCTCCTCAGGATGTTTCGGAAATGTGACATTGTCTGGTCATTCCAGACAATGCTATTACGGCTTGTTTGGGCTTTGGTGGGGGTGGTACTTCTCTGCAAAGTTTTTGACGCCCATCTATTTGGCAAAGATTTCCTTGATTGATGAAATAGGGGCTTCCTCTATCTCCTCTTCTGAGCCTGAAGAGAGTGCATCCATCTTAGTCTTGTGCTCCTCCTTCTCAAGTTCCTGCAGTTCCTCAGTGGTCAGCTCTTCCCTGTGCCCCTCCACTAACTCCTCTACATCACAATCACTCATGTCTAGACCCCTGCCCAGAGAGACAATATCCTCCACTATAGACAACCTCAAAGCCCTCAAAGTCCCTTTCAGCCACTGCTTCTGGCCACAAATTCCTCCAACTTCCTGCCAGGCTTTGTCAATGAGAGTTATGCAATGGGCGATAGTAAAGTGATCTCTCCAAAACTCTCTCAGGGTTATCTCTGTGTCAGAGGTCACTTCAAACCACCTCTGGAATAGTGCTTTAGTGTAGTTTCTTGAAATTACTGATGACCTGCTGATCCATGGGCTGAATGAGAGGAGTCATGTTAGGGAGGAGAAACTTTACAGTGATGAAGTCAAACTCCAGCAGCACATAGTCCTACAAGCTTGGAGGGTGAGCTGGAGCATTGCTCATTATGAGGAGGGCCTTCAGAGGCAGGTTTTTTTCCTCTAAATAACTTTTTACACTTGGCCCAAACACAACATTAAACCATTATTCTCTGGTTACCCAAGCCTTGTGCAGTGTCGTGACTCATTTTGACCCATACAAGTTCTAGCACGAGAGTTGTATTCCAAACAAAGGTCATATACCAAGCAAAAGTTTTCACGTCCAAAAAGGACGTATACCAGGTTGGAATTATTCCAAAGTGGACATATACGAAGGTACCACTGTATGTCTAGTATTAAGTAGTCTGTAAAGCATTAGGTTTAGTCTGCCCGAAATGCCTCGGCATGATAGTGGCTTTCTTTGCACTTAGCAAATCAATATTGTATAATTTCACCTTGTAAACTATGCAAGGAAATAAACTCCTTAATCCTTAAGTTTTCGATCAAATTTTGTACTTTTGGTGTTATTACCTTCAGAAAGAAATTCTCTATCATTTCAGAAGAAAAAATACTTTATTTAAAATAAAAATGAACAATGGGATCAATATTAACCCTTTTACTGTCCAGAAGCCCAATATTAATTAATATTGATCTCAGTGCCCACTTAAAAACAAAAATCTTATAAAATGGTAGAGAATCTTTTACTTAACCCTTTGACTGTTTCGGTCATATATATACGTCTTACAAGCCAGTGTTTGGACGTATATGTACATACTCAAAAATTCTAGCGGCTTCAAATCAAGTGGGAGAAAGCTGGTAGGCTCACATATGAGAGAATGGGTCTGTGTGACCAGTGTGCACTGTATAAAAAAAATCCTGCAGCACGCAGTGCATAATGAGAAAAAAAAAATCCAACCATTTTTTTGGATTAAAACACCAACTTTGAGGAGTATTTTCGTATAGTATTTATGGTTGTATTCTCTTTTTCATGGTCTCATTTGATAGAATGGAAAACATATTACAGAAATAGAGATGATTTAGATTAGTTTCATGATGAAAATGACCTTGAAATTGAGCTCAAAATAGTAGAAATGTTCGATTTTTGCCAATGTTCAAGAGTACATAAATCACGCCATGCGTCCAATACATGTCAACTGGTGAGTATTATTCTTACACAAGTGCACTGATATTATTTATACCATTTTTACAATAATGCAGTAGTCTGCATAACAGTAAATCTTCTAATTTTTGTGTGAATAAAAAATCAAAATAGAAAGCAAGAGTAATATAAGAAGGGCCTAAAGACGTGACTAATGAACAGAGAAAATCTTATTTTAGTGCCAGGAATGTCTGCATTGTTTATTCTGGACCCTATTTTAAAACTGACATTTTTTTTTATTTTGCATGAAATTGGCCAAATTGCCAATTTCTGACCACTTTATTGGGTAGTTGAAATCAGTAAATTGGTGGTTTCTTGTACTCAGTCGATAGAACAAATAAAGTTCTAAAGAAATAGCTATGAGTTTGGTCGACTGTAACAATGGAATTGGCCAAAAATAGGGCTCAAAGTCGGCGAAATCGCCAATTCGTATATATCGCCGACATTGCAAACTTCGAAAGAGCATAATTCCGTAAGTTTTCCATCAAATTTCGTGCTTTTTGGTGTCATTACCATTAGGAAAAGATTCTCTATCATTTCATAATAAAAAATAATTTTTTTTTTTTCCAAAATTTTGCGACATAGAATGACAGTTTCAGAATGGGGCTTTCGACAGTCAAAGGGTTAAGGTAATGACATCAAAAGTGTGAAATTTAATGGAAAACTTACAGAATTACACAGACACTGATGCAATTTATGCATCAGTGATTTTGCACAATTTGAGTCCTATTTTAAGCCAATTCCTTTGTTCAGTTCAAACAAGTTCTTAGCTATTTTGCTAGTATGCTTTTTTTTTCTATCAAATGAGCAAATGAAACTGCCCACTCATCTATTTCAACTACCCTATAAAGTGCACAGAACTTGGTAATTTAGCCAATTTTACACAAGATTAAAAAAATTCAGTTTAAAAATATTGTTCATAATGAACAATATAAACATTCCTGGCACTAAAACAACATTGCCTCTGTTCATTCATTATGTCCCCAGGTCTCTCCTATATTACAATTGCCTTCCATTTTGAATTCTTATTCACACAAAAATAGAAGATTTAATCTATTTCTCAGATAATAAAATATAACCAATTAAGATTAGTGATGGTTTACAGTATCCCAATAATTGAATCAGACCTATTAAAAACCTGTAAAACAAACTGGGGATTGTAGAGAGGTCTTACTGGAATATCGGAAAAAGTCAAATATTTCTGCTACTTTGAGCTCAATTTCAAGTTAATTCCTTTCCTGTAACCAATCAAAATGATATCCATTTCAGTAGAATGTCTTCCTTTCTATCAAATGATACCAAGAAACAGCCAATAAAACCATAAAAATATCTGAGAAAGCACTTCAAATTCTCTATTTTAAACCATACACACAGTCACAGTTTTGTTTTCCCATCATGCACAGTGTGGGGCAGGATATTTTTTTATACTCTTACCACTCACAGCTTATCTGAGTAAGCTTAGCTCATGACATAGAACTCTGTCAGGGACCCTGCCCTCAATAACGCAGTTCTAGATGACGGATAGTGAAAGGGTTAATTTTGGGGTTCTGGAGAGTAGAAGGGTTAATTTCTGGGTCTGGACAGTGAAAGGGTTAATTTCTGGGTCTGGACAGTGAAAGGGTTAATTTCAATCTGCTATTACTGACATGAGTGAGATGTAGCCATTCTTTGTCTTATCACTGTCTATTGGATAATAGCTTCAGAGCTACAAACAACTTGTTTGTTAACCCCTTGAGGGTCAGTTCCTTAGTTCTATGGTTTTGAACAATGGGTCAGTGCCACAGAACTACGTCATAACCTCAGCGTAGGTCATGAGCTTGGCTCACTCATAAGCTGTGAGTGGTAAATTTGGACCTAGATATGAGAGAATGGGTCTATGTGGTAAGTGTTCACCATATAAAAAAAAAATCCTGCAGCATGCAGTGCATAGAGAAAAAATGCAACCATGTTTTTGGTTTAAAACATCGACTTCGTGGTGTATTTTCGTATGGTTTTATGGTTGTATTCTCGGTTTCTTGGTCTCATTTGACAGAATGGAAGATATGCAGGCACTCCTCATTTAATGACTTACCTGTTTAACGATCACTCAGACTTACAACCAGGTTTCTCCAACCAGTCAATATTGTACACTGTATGAGAACTTTGGTCGTGGAAATGGCAGCGCAGTGTCTCAGCATCTAGCAATCTCCAAGATTACATATTTCATCTATAAATTTGTACTTTATTGTGCACCCCATAATACATGATAGAGTTGGAAGCACAGCAGCATTTGGAAGAGGAAGAAGAAGAAGAAAGAATGAAAGAAGTACAAAAGAAGTTCACTGTAAAAGGGTTAGCTGGTGTGTTTGTCTGTTTGTTTACATTCTCGGCATCTCTTTTGTTTACAATGGCATCTAAGGGTAAGCAAGTTTATTCAGGTATAGGTACACATAAAGAGTTACATAAATTATCATACACAGCAGCATGTGTAGATTATAATTACCCATCAGGATAAACCCAAAAAGTCAGCTTGTCTGACTTTTTTTGGGTCATCCTGGTAGGTAATCTACACATATGCTGCTATGTATGATAATTTATGTAACTGTATTAACCCTTTGATTGTTTCTGTCGTATATATATATATGTCTTAGGAGCCAGTGTTTTTGATGTATTAATACGCCAAAATTCTAGCGGCTTCAAATCAAGCAGGAGAAAGCTGGTAGGCCCACATGTGAGAGAATGGGTCTGTGTGATCAGTGTGCGCAGTATAAAAAAAATCCTGCAGCACGCAGTGCATAATGAGAAAAATAACCTCCAACCGTGTTTTTGGATTAAAACACCGACTTTGAGGTATTTTCGTATAGAATTTATGGTTGTATTCTCGTTTTCTTGGTTTCATTTAATAGAATGGAAGACATATTACAGAAATAGATAATTTTGATTGGTTTCACGAAGAAAAGGACCTTGAAATTGAGCTCAAAGTAGCGAAAATCTTCATTTTTTGCCGATGTTCAAGAGTAAACAAATGACGTCATTGTCCAATAAGCGTCCAACTAGCTATTCTAATACGCAGTCACGAATGGGTTGATATTATTTATACAATTATTACAATAATGCAGTAGTCTGCATAACAATAAATCTTCTATTTTTTGTGTGAATAAAAATTCAAAATAGAAAGCAAGAGTAATATAAGAGGGGCCTGGAGACATGACTGATGAACAGAGAAAATGTTATTTTAGTGCCAGGAATGTCTGCATTGTTCATTCTGGTCCCTATTTTGAAATTGGCATCTTTTTTAATTTGCGTGAAATTGGCCAAATTGCCAATTTCTGACCACTTTATTGGGTAGTTGAAATTGGTAAATGGGCGGTTTCTTGTACTCATTCGATAGAACAAATGGAGTTCTAAAGAAATAGCTATGAGTTTGGTCAACTGGAACAATGGAATTGGTCAAAAATAGGGCTCAAAGTGGGCGAAATCGTCGATGCATAAATATCACCGAGATCGATTACTTCGCGAGAGCGTAATTCCGTAAGTTTTCCATCAAATTTCATACTTTTGGTGTCATTACCATCGGGAAAAGATTCTTTATAATTTCATAAGAAAACATCATTTTTTTTTTTTATATTTTGCGACACAGAGAGACACTTTAGGATTTGGGGTCGCAACAGTCAAAGAGTTAATGTGTACCTATACCTGACTTACCCTTAGATGCCATCATAAATGAGAGAGACGCAGAGAAAGTAAACAAACAGATGAACACACTAGCTAACCCCTTTACAGTGAACAATGGTCCAAGTCGGACCGAAACGTCGTCGTAAGCTCCTCTCTTTTTATGTGTGGGTTGTGTGTGTACAGTGAACAAGGTATGTTGATGATGATGATGATGATAATAATAATAATAATAATAATAATAATAATAATAATAATTGATCTGGGGCTCTTTAAGTATTGTATAGTATTTCGTGTAGGTGTGGTACAAGAAATATATGACTTTTAAAGTGCCCCCGAGTGATTATTATTATTAAACGAGTAAACAAGAGAGAACGAGAGAGACGCCGAGTATGTAAACAAATACTTTGTACAACCATGTATCATGTCAAAATACTTATTATTATTATTACAGACGAACGCATATTAATTCCTCTACGCTTACGGTTGGCACGTACGCGCAAACCCCTTTACAGTGAACTTCTTTTGTACTTCTTCCATTCTTTCCTCCTCTTCTTTCTACAATAAATACTTGCCTCTCACCCTACATTAACACTACAAATATTTTAAGGTAAGTAATGAGTGAACTGTATGTGTATTTTACTTTTTAATTGTTTTTATGCCTAGTTTTATTTTAAAACAATATTTAAAGATGGTTGGCACAATCCCACTACCAGTACAGTATGCTTGAAATATCAGTAAGGGGCGGCTCCTCGCTTATCGACCAATTTGCTTACCGACCTACTCCTAGGAACAGAACTCGGTCGTTAAGTGAGGAGTGCCTGTATTTACAGAAATAGCTTGAAATTGAAATAGAGATGATAGCTTGAAATTGAGCTCAAAGTAGTGGAAATACTCGATTTTTGCCAATATTCCAGAGTAAACTAATTACATAACTCGTCCAATATGCATCCACTGGTCAGTCTAATATGCATCATGAATGCACTGACATTATTTATACAATTATTACAATAATGCATAACAGTAAATCTTCTATTTTTCTGTGTGAATAAAAATTCTTTGTGTGAATAAAAATTCAAAATAGAATTCGTGTGTAAAGCCTTGGAACATAACTAATGAACACTGGAAATGTTATCTTAGTGTTAGGAATACCTGCATTGTTTATTCTGGATCCTATTTTGAAATTGGCATATTTTGAAATTTGTGTGAAATTGGCCAAATTACCAAATTCTGATCACCTTATTGAGAAGCTGAAATAGCTGACTGGGTGGTTTCTTGTGCTCAATCAATAAAATGGAAGGCATACTAGCGAAATAGCTAAAAATTTAGTGGACTGGAACAATGTAATTGGCCTAAAACAGGACTCAAGTGAGCAAAAATTGCTGATGCGTAAATATCGCTGACACGGCAAAATTCGCAATAGCGTAATTTTGTCAATTTTCCATAAAATTTCATACTTTTTGTTTTATTACCTTCAGAAAAAGATTCTCTGTTATTGCATATGAATAAAATAAAAAAAAATTGAAAATTATTGGACCCTGTGGACAAGTTTCAGATCGAGGGGTCTGGGCCCTGAAAGGGTTAAGCTGAAACATAGGAAAAGCACCTCACTCATAAGTTGGAGCCCTGCTATACTGTATTAACCATAATCATTGAAAATTAAAAAAAAATATTAATCGTACTCTGAAAGAATGGAGTCTTGTTCAAGAGATGAGGTTGGTGAAGCAACTGGTCGCTGCTGATCTGATTCCACAGAAGTGCGCGTGCTTGAGGAAGCAGACCAGTTACCGGAGGAGGAATGGGTGCCGTCGTCTCTTGTGCTTTCCCTAAAGGAACAACATTTCTTAGGCCAAATTCTAGGATCCAGTGAGACAAAGTTATATGCAAATTATACTTACCAAAGAACATCAACCTATTTCAAATACGAAACCTAAATATAATTAACAGCTTTTCAACAATAAGGTTAAACCAAGCAAAAAACAATCCCACGTAGCCAACAATTACATTACTAGCAACTACACCAACTCCTTATACTAAGCGTAAACCACTCCTCTTCAAGTAGACACTACTTACCTTAGTGACAGATACCCACATGTTACCATAAACAATATTTTTTTATTACCGCTACCCAAAAATACTGGAGTTTTCTACTACTCTTCCTTTATACCAGTGATTGCTTAAATAGTTCCCAGCAACTAAAATCAATACTATTTATGTATTTACATATGAAACCATAGTTTCCCTTCAACCATATACACAGTTATCTTATGTAATATGGTACATGATACAGCAAAAAATATTGACCTGGATGACAGCCAAAACATCCGTACTAAAAAAAAAAAAAAAAAAAAAAAGTCCTACTATATAATATTTGTTAAAAAAAATATTTAATCAAATAAATATAAGGATAAATTACACTCAAATTTTGTGGGAATATACCCAGATAATAAACAAATTCAACATGCACATCAAACACATTAAAACAAATTTAATAAATAATGGGTATATTTTATCAAAAATTTCCTATAGTTCCAGAGTCAGGAGCTAGGGCCTGACCCCTGCAACCACATACAGTTGAACATCTGCAGGCGAGTACACTCAACTATCAATATCTTACTTATGTATATGTTGTAAGAGATCAAAATAATAACATACATAAAGCCAATCATAACATAACAAAACTTATTATTAGAATCATCTCATACTTTTGTTCTACACATAACAAACACATCCATCATACAAACAACTAAATCAACTTAGCATGCAGACCATATAGTATACTATTGTGCACGTACAGCTAGAGGACACTGAATACATATACTAATCTAGTCTTAAACTCCTATTGGTGAGCTGTAATGAACACACAGGCATAACCACAAGAAACAAACACTTTTTTGATATCCACCACCTGATACCTACAGGCGACTTCAACATAAACCTCATCTAAGCAACTGACCCTCCAGTAGCTGATTTCACAAATACTATGAACAACTGCTGCTGCTACCTTCTATAACTAAGCCAACAAGAATCTCTGAGACAAGTGCTTCATTACTTGACCATATCTGGACCAACACGATATCTCCACTACAAACAGGTATAATCACAGACCACTACCCCACCTTTCTCATAACTAACTTATGTAAATTGCCTCAAGACACGAGAAAGATCTCATTTTGCCTGCATGACGAGCCATCTGTAAATAATTTAATATTAGCACTAGGTGACAATGATTGGCAGAAAGAGCTAGCTGACAGCAATAATATTGACAAAGATGTTAAAACTTTTTTACATAAAACCCAAAACCTAACATGCATTGTCCGATCAAAATGAAGCAGATCACAGCAAAGAGACTAAACAGCCCATGGCTAACAAATAGTATCCTCAAATTCATTGATAAAAAGCACCAACTTGAAAAACTGTTCAGATTAGGCCTGATTACTAATGAACTGGCTAAACGATACACATCAATACTCACAAAACTAATACGAAAATCAAAGCAAATGTACAGTGGACCCCCGGTGTTCGTAGTCATCGGAGTTAGTAAAATTCGGAGTTCGTAAATTTTTTTCGTAAAAATATTGGTTCGGAGATTGTAAATCCACTCGGTGATCGTAATTCGTCCCAGACGTGTACGTGTGGCCCGAGAGGCCTGACACTCCATTCAGAGTCAGTGTGCCATTGTTTACCAGCAAATGACGGTCACCCACGCGTTCATACGATACATTTCATCATTATTCCATTGTTTTTAGTGCTTGTAACTGCTAAATAAGCCACCATGGGTCCAAAAAAAGCTCTTAGTGCCAGCCCTGTGATAAAGAAGGTCAGAAACACGGTAGAACTGAAAAAAGAGATTATTGCAAAATATGAAAGTGGAGTATGTGTAGCCGAGCTGGCCAGGCTGTATGACAAAGCCTATAGTACAACCATCGCTTCCATCGTGGCTAAGGGAAATGAAATCAAGGAAGCTGTTGTTGCGAAAGGTGCAAGTATGGTCACAAAACAGAGATCGCAAATATGTACTGGAAGATGTGGAGACTTTGTTGTTGGTGTGGATCACTGAAAAAGAATTAGCAGGAGATAGTGTTATGCAGTGTAAAGCAAGGCAATTGCATACTGATCTCATCAAAAAAATGCCTGCAACGAGTGCTGAATTGAGCGAATTTAAAGCCAGCAAAGGCTGGTTTGACAGATTTAAGAAGCGTAGTGGCATACACAGTGTGATAAGACATGGTAAGGCTGCCAGTTCTGACAAATGTGCAGCTGAAAAGTATGTGCAGGAATTTAAAGACTATGTAGAGGCTGAAGGATTCGTCCCCCAACAAGTGTTCAATTGTGACGAAACAGGCCTGTTTTGGAAGAAAATGCCAAACAGGATCTACATTACACAGGAGGAAAAGGCACTGCCAGGACACAAGCCTATGAAAGACATTCTAACTCTTATGTTGTGTAGTAATGCTAGTGGGGATTTCAAAATGAAGCCTTTACTCGTGTATCACTCTGAAAATCCCAGAGTGTTCAAGAAATACAGTGTTGCCAAGGCTAATTTGTGTGTGATGTGGAAGGCTAACACTAAGGCATGGGTCACGAGGGAAATTTTCCTTGATTGGTTCAATGAAGTGTTTGGCCCCAGTGTGAAGAAATACCTCCTGGAAAATAAATTGGACCTCAAGTGCCTCCTGGTAATGGACAATGCTCCTTCTCATCCTCGAGACTTGGAAGAACAAATTGTGGAAGAGTTTCAGTTCATCACAGTGAAGTTCTTGTCCCCTAATACCACTCCTCGCCTCCAACCCATGGACCAGCAGGATTTTGAAGGGTTTGGGGCTGACCCTCAGGACCCTGAGCCTGTTGTGGAAAAAACTGTGGCACTGGGGAAGTCCATGGGGTTGAAGGTTAATAGCGAGGATGTGGAAGAGTTGGTGGATGACCACAATGAAAAGCTAACCACTGGAGATCTGCAAGAGCTTCTTCTGCAACAGCAACAGACCACAGCTCAGGAAATTGCTTAAAAGGAGGAGGAAGAGAGATGGAAGACGTTGCCTTCTTCAAAGATTAAGGAGATTTGTACCAAGTGGACTGATTTACAAAGATTTATGGATCATTTTCACCCTGACAAAGCTGTTGCAGGCCGTGTTGCCAACATGTACAATGACAATGTGGTGTCCCATTTCAGGCAAGTTTTAAAGAAACGCCAGATACAGAGCTCTCTGGACAGTTATTTTGTGAGATAGGGGTCCAGTGACTCTCAAGCTGGTCCTAGTGGCATTAGAAAACAAAGAAGGGAAGTAACCCCAGCAAAGGACTTGGTACCTGAGGTCTTTATGGAAGGGGATTCCCCTTCCAAACAATAAAAAAAATTCTATCCTCTCCCCTCCTCCCGTCTTCCACACATCAACAACTCTTCAATAAAGGTAAGTGTCATGGTTTTCTTTTTTTTATTCTTCATGTCTCATTGTTTTCTGTGTAATTAAGTGTATATTTGATGTAAAAAAATATTTTATTTTAATACTTTTGGGTGTCTGGAACAGATTAATTGAATTTCCATTATTTCTTATGGGGAAAATAGATTCGGAGTTCGTAATATTCGGTGTTAGTAGCTCCCTCTGGAACGGATTAATTACGAACACCGGGGGGTCCACTGTATTACGAAAACAGATTTATTGAAATAAAAGGTGATATGAAAAGGACCTGGCAAACCCTCTCCAAAATTTTGGGCTCTAGAAAACTGTCTAGAAACAGAGATAAACTTAACTAAACCAGATGAACCTCACATACAGCCTATAGACACGGCCAACAAATTTAATGTCTTCTTCTCTACTGTAGGATCGAAGCTAGAAAGCAAAATTCCTAGCTCAAATACCCAGCCGAAAGACTACCTCACTGGCAACTACCCAAATATTCTATATATAGCTCCAACTAATTCTACTGAAGTCTCACTCATCATTAAATCATTAAAAAACAAAGCAGGAGATCTAAATAACTTGCCACCATTCATATATAAAAAATCTGCTCATGTGCTGTCACCTATTATTGCAATACTGTTTAACAAATCTGTAGAGTCCTCAACCTTCCCATCCATACTCAAGAGCAAGGATTACCCCAATCCTCAAAGGAGGTGATCCAACTGATTTGAACAACTATAGACCTATATCAAACTTGCCCTTACTTTCTAAAATATTCAAAAAATAATACATAAACAACTTTACTCCTACCTTATATCCAACAACATACAGTTTGGGTTTAGACCAAAAAAAAGTATGAATGATGGTATTATACAAATGCTTGAACTAATATATACAGCCCTTGATAAAAAATGAATATCCTCTGGGGCTCTTCACTGACCTACGGAAAGCATTTGATACAGTGGACCACAATCTCCTGCATCTAAAACTAAATCATTATGGCATCAGAGGACATTCCCTCAATTACCTAAAATCTTATCTTAACAATAGACACCAGTATGTATACACAAATGGAGTCAACTCTACTATTCAGCCTGTAGCTTTTGGAGTGCCCCAGGGTAGTGTCCCAGGCCCACTCCTCTTTCTCATCTACATCAATGATCTCCCCAACCAGTTCTATTCGCAGATGACACTACAGTGGACCCCGAGTTTCGTAAAAACTTCACTCCTGAAGTCTGCTCAAGCGCCATTACCGAACGAATTTACTCCCTTAAGGAAAAATGTCACGTAGGTTAGTCTATTTCAGACCCCCAAAAATACACTTCCACAAGCACTTACAATATTATACTTACATAATTGTACGATTTCCGGGGTTTACGAAACTCAGGGGTCCACTGTACTTATGTCTACTCCCACTCAAACACGGCTATACTTAGACACTAAACAATGAGCTGCTAAAAATATATACTTGGATGATGACCAATAAACTCACTCTCAACATAGACAAAACATACTTCATGCTGTTTGGAAACAGAGCCTTAAATATTCAACTTAATATATCGATAAATGGTTTCTCTATTACAAGACACACTGAGGGTAAATTTCTAGGTCTTCTCCTTGACTGTAATCTTAACCAGGGAGGTACTACCGTCCTGCCAAATGAGTGTAAAACGAAAGCCTGTATATACTTTACATTATGGTAGGATTGCTGGTGTTTTTTTTCTGTCTCATAAACATGCAAGATTTCACGTACGTCTTGCTACTTATACTTACACTTAGGTCACACTACGCAAACATGTACAGGTTTATGTAGTATACACACTCATCTGAGTTTTCTTTGATTTTATCTTAATAGTTCTTGTTCTTATTGTTTTTCCTTTCATATCCATGGGGAAGTGGAATAAGAATCTTTCCTCGGTAAGCCATGCGTGTTGTAAAAGTCAACTAAAATGCCGGGAACAATGGGCTAGTAACGCCTTTTCCTGTATAGATTTATTAAAAAGAAAAAGAAGAAAACCATCAAAGTGGGATGTTTGAATGTGCGTGGATGTTGTGCGAATGATAAGAAAGAGATGATTGTAGATGTTATGAATGAAAAGAAGCTGGATGTCCTGGCTTTAAGTGAGACAAAGCTGAAGGGGGTAGGAGAGTTTCAGTGGGGAGAAATAAATGGGATTAGGTCAGGGGTTTCAAATAGAGTTAGAGCTAAAAAAGGAGTGGCAATAATGTTGAATAATCAGTTATGGCAAGTAAAGAGGGAATATAAATGTATAAATTCAAGGATTATGTGGAGTAAAATAAAGGTTGGATGTGAAAAGTGGGTTATAGTAAGTGTTTATGCACCTGGAGAAGAGAGAAGTGTAGAGGAGAGAAAGAGATTTTGGGAAATGTTGAGTGAGTGTGTGGGGAGTTTTGAACCAAGTGAGAGAGTAATTGTGGTTGGTGATCTTAATGCTAAAGTGGGTAAAAATGTTGTGGAGGGAGTAATAGGTAAATTTGGGGTGCCAGGGGTAAATGTAAATGGGGAACCGTTAATTGAGCTATGTGTAGAAAGAGGTTTGGTAATAAGTAATACATATTTTATGAAAAAGAGGATAAATAAGTTTCCAAGGTATGATATAGCACGTAATGAAAGTAGTTTGTTAGACTATGTATTGGTGGATAAAAGGTTGATGGGTAGGCTTCTGGATGTACAGTGGACCACCGAGTAACGAACACCCTGGAAATCGTACAATTATGTAAGTATAATATTGTAAGTGCTTTTGTAAGTGTATTTTTGGGGGTCTGAAATGGACTAACCTACTTGACATTATTTCTTAAGGGAGTAAATTCGTTTGATAATGGCACTTGAGCAGGCTTCTGGAATGAATTTTGTGCGTTACTCGGGGATCCACTGTACATGTTTATAGAGGGGCAACGGATATATCGGATCATTATTTAGTTGTAGCTACAGTTAGAGTAAAAGGTAGATGGGACAAAAAGAAAATGGCAACAGCAAGTAAGAGAGAGGTAAAAGTGTATAAACTAAGGGAGGAGGAAGTTAGGGTGAGATAAGCAACTACAGTGGTCCCTCGGTTTTCGTGCATCTCCAAACTCGAACATTTAAGTAAGTGTACAGTGGTCCCTCGGTTTTCAATTCGCCGAAAAGTGCCATTGCAACATGTATTTTTGGGGGTCTTTGAAATACACTGCAACCTACGTACATCTAAATGTTCATTTAGAAGTACAGGGACACTCGTTTTCGATGCGTCAATGTATTTTGGGGTCTGAAATAGACAACCTACGTGACATTATTTCTTAAGGAATAAATGTTCGGTAATGGCACTTGAGCAGCATTCTGGAATGAATTTTCGGCGAAAACCGAGGAACCACTGTATTGGCAGCAAGGTGGGATAGTGCAAGTATGAGTAGTGGGGGGGGGGGTTGAAGAGAGTTGGGATAGTTTTAAAAATGCAGTATTAGAATATTGGGCAGAAGTTTGTGGCTATAGGAGGGTGGGTGCAGGAGGAAAGAGGAGTGAGTTGTGGAATGAAGAAGTGAAGGGTGTGGTAAAAGAGAAAAAGGTAGCTTATGAGAGGTTTTTACAAAACAGAAGTGTTAATACAAAAACAAAGTATATGGAGAGTAAAAGAAAGGTGAAGAGAGTGGTGAGAGAGTGCAAAAGAAGAGCAGATGAAAGAATTGGAGAGGCTCTGTCAAGAAATTTTACTGAAAACAAGAAAAAATTTTGGAGTGAGATAAACAAGGTAATAAAGCCTAGGGAACGAATGGATTTGTCAGTTAAAAACAGAGTAGGGGAGTTAGTAGATGGGGAGCTGGAGGTATTGGGTAGATGGTGGGAATATTATGAGGAACTTTTAAATGTCAATGAAAAAAGGGAGGCGGTAATTTCATGCACTGGCCAGGGAGGTATAACATCGTTTAGGAGTGAAGAAGAGCAGGATGTGAGTGTGGGGGAGGTGCGTGAGGCACTACGTAGAATGAAAGTAGGTAAAGCAGCTGGAACTGACGGGATAATGACAGAAATGTTAAAAGCAGGGGGCAATATAGTGTTGGAGTGGTTGGTATTGTTGTTTAATAAATGTATGAAAGAGGGGAAGATACCTAGGGATTGACAGAGAGCATGTATAGTCCTTTATATAAAAAGAAGGGGGATAAAAGAGATTGTAAGAATTATAGGGGAATAAGTTTACTGAGTACGGTAGGGTTATTATTGAAAGAATTAGAGGTAAGACATAGAGTAGGATTGCAGATGAGCAAGGAGGCTTTAGAGTGGGTAGGGGATGTGTAGATAAAGTGTTTACATTGAAGCATATATGTGAACAGTATTTAGATAAAGGTAGGAAAGTTTTCATTGCATTTATGGATTTAGAAAAGGCATATGATAGAGTGGATAGGGGAGCAATGTGGCAAATGTTGCAAGTGTATGGAATAGGTAGTAAGTTACTGAATGCTGTTAGAGTTTTTATGAGGACAGTGAGGCTCAGGTTAGGGTGTGTAGGAGAGAGGGAGATTACTTCCCGGTAAAAGTAGGTCTTAGACAGGGCTGTGTAATGTCACCATGGTTGTTTAATATATTTATAGATGGGGTTGTAAAAGAAGTAAATGCTAGGGTGTTGGGGAGAGGAGTGGGATTAAAGTATGGGGAATTAAATACAAAATGGGAGTTGACAAAGTTACTTTTTGCTGATGATACTGTGCTTATGGGAGATTCTAAAGAAAAGTTGCAAAGGTTAGTGGACGAGTTTGGGAGGGTGTGTAAAGGTAGAAAGTTGAAAGTGAACACAGATAAGAGTAAGGTGATGAGGGTATAAAACAATTTAAATAAAGAAAAATTGGATATCACATTGGAGAGAGGGATTATGGAAGAAGTGAATGTTTTCAGATATTTGAGAGTTGACTTGTCAGCGGATGGGTTTATGAAGGATGAGGTTAACCATAGAATTGATGAAGGAAAAAAGGTGAGTGATGCGTTGAGGTATCTGTGGAGACAAAAAACGTTATCCATGGAAGCAAAGAAGGGAATGTACGAAAGTATAGTGGTACCAACACTCTTATATGGGTGTGAAGCATTGGTTGCAAATGCTGCAGCGAGGAGGCGGCTGGAGGCAGTGGAGATGTCCTGTCTAAGGGCAATGTGTGGTGTAAATATTATGCAGAAAATTCGGAGTGTGGAAATTAGGAGGGGGTGTGGAGCTACTAAAAGTATTAGTCAGAGGGCTGAAGAGGGGTTGTTGAGGTGGTTTGGTCATTTAGAGAGAATGGATCAAAGTAAAATGACTTATAGAGCGTATAAATCTGTAGGGGAAGGAAGGAGGGGTAGGGGTCATCCTCGAAAAGGTTGGAGGGAGGGGATAAAGGAGGTTTTGCGGGCGAGGGGCTTGGACTTCCAGCAAGCATGGGTGAGCGTGTTAGATAGGAGTGAATGGAGACCAATGGTTTTTGGGACCTGACGAGCTGTTGGAGTGTGAGCAGGGTAACATTTTGTGAAGGGATTCAGGGAAACCAGTTAATTGATTTAGTTGGACTTGAGTCCTGGAAATGGGAAGTACAATGCCTGCACTTTAAAGGAGGGGTCTGGGATAGTGACAGCTGGGAGGGACTTATTCTCAGCTGTCGTATCTGAGCGCCTCTGCAAAGA
The DNA here is from genome assembly GCA_009830355.1 of Cherax destructor. NCBI lineage: Eukaryota > Metazoa > Arthropoda > Malacostraca > Decapoda > Parastacidae > Cherax > Cherax destructor. The sequence continues at coordinate 79,702 of WNWK01003861.1, forward strand.
CAGTGATTATGTATGAGTGAGGTGAAAGTGTTGAATGATGATGAAAGTATTTTCTTTTTGGGGATTTTCTTTCTTTTTGGTTCACCCTGCCTCGGTGGGAGACGGCCGACTTGTTGAAAAAAAAAAAAAATTCAAGAAAAATTCCAAATCAGTAGGCATCCTTTCCAAGATACGATACTATGTACCCCAAATGACACTCCATACCCTACCACTCTTTTTAATATATCCCTACCTCACCCATGGTATTTGTGCCTGGTGATCAACCACAAACAACCCAACAAAAGCTGCTGTGCGGATGATTACCAGCTCCTGTGCTAGACAGCACACCACATCACTTTTCAAAAGCCTGAGCTTACTAAATGTACAAGACATAATTCATATTATTGTGCCTACTACATATACAAAACATTAAACTCCAATATAAACCCTCCATGTAAACTTCTTGATAGCTACAACAGAACACACAGTCACAATACAAGGCATAAGGTACTCTTCGACATCCCTCGTGTCAGTCTCACACTATGCAAAATTGCAATGCACACAAAGGGCCCGAAGATCTGGAATTCACTACCTGAACCGGTAAAGGATCCCCTGACTACTTATAAATTTTAGGACTTTGCTTAAAAATGATCTCATCTCTCAATACTAACCAAACCAACCAAAACAACTTCTAATCAGTTTGAAGTAACTTTCCCAAATATTATATTATATGACCTCTAGTCTATTAAACATCTGCCAATCCATGAAATATTACTGTTTGAACCACTATTTGTAATACAGTGGACCCCCGGTTTACGTTAGGCTCCAAACTCGAACAATTATGTGAGTGTATTTTTGTAAGTGCTTTTGTAAGTGTATTTTTGGGGGTCTAAAAGGACTAATCTAATTTACATTACTCCTTATGGGAACAAATTCGTTTGGTAACGGTAGTTGAACAGCATTCTGGAACGAATTAATAACATAAACCATGGGTCCACTCTACTGTTTTTATTATGTACAACTTCACGATTATTATTCCTATAAACCTCTGCCTTGACTACCTCGCATTAGTATTAAGATTAAATAAAGATTTTAATACAAGTTAACCACTCTCATCTTGTCTAAATTTAAGTAGTTATTATGTATGTGTATGTACAGTGGACCCCCGAGTTACGAGCACCTCGGAAATCGTACAATTATGTAAGTGTAATATTGTAAGTGCTTTGTAAGTGTATTTTTGGGGGTCTGAAGTGGACTAACCTACTTGACATTATTCCTTAAGGGAGAAAATTCGTTCGGTAATGGCACTTGAGCAGCCTTCTGGAATGAATTTTGTTCGTTACTCGGGGTCCACTGTACAACGCTCTTCAATTACATTCATGTTTATTAATTTTGGTGCTTGCCGTGCTTTTAAGATGTTTTGTGAAAAAAAGACTGTGATTCATGTTAAGACAATATTCACTTTACAGCCTCTCCTCACTTAGCGATGTACTCGTTTACCGACGACTCGGACTTACAATGGGCTCTCTGACCAATATGCATACTTAAATAATTCATATTAGAGCTGAATTCCTCTATTCTGTTTATTCCAATATACAGTACACTACTGTATAAACATTTAAAAATATACTTAGAATGTTATGAATGGTGCAAAGGTGACATTAAAACAATATCAAAGATGGTTAACACAAACCAACTGCCATTATAGTATGCTCCTCGTTTAGCTATGAATTCGTTTATCCACAAGGTCTTAGGAACGGAACTCCATCGTTAAGTGAGGAGAGGCTGTATTGTGGCTCTCTAGAACTGTATTAGTACATTTCAAACATAAGTTAGTGAAATACTGTGCTTCCTTTTGTGGCAAATGGAAATAGTTGACTGCTTTATAATGCAATTTTTGGTGCTGCAATTTTTTTTTTTTTCCAACAAGTCGGCCGTCTCCCACCGAGGCAGGGTGACCCAAAAAGAAAGAAAATCCCCAAAAAGAAAATACTTTCATCATCATTCAACACTTTCACCTCACTCATACATAATCACTGTCTTTGCAGAGGCGCTCAGATACGACAGCTGAGAATAAGTCCCTCCCAACTGTCACTATCCATGTAAATCAGTTTAGAAATGTGTGATTTCCTTATAGCTGAAGGTAAAAGACACATAAGCATAATTTGATTAATGAATTTAAACTCACAATTATAATTTTTATATTTATTAGGACATCAGCCGTTTCCCACCGAGGCAGGGTGACCAGAAAAAGAAGAAACACTTTCATCATCACTCGCTCCATCACTCTCTTGCCAGAGGCGTGCTGACACTACAATTTTCTTGACAATTTTATTTTTTAGTAAAGCATTGAGGCAATATACCACGACTAAGAATATGTTTTTGTTTACTTAGATTTCACACTGGAGTCTCTTAAGAAAGTGACAGCTACGTGTATGAGAAACATTACTGGAACAAGTGTGACATTTTCATGTGGAAGGCGTAGAATTAGGGAGGCTATGATTGAGGTGTATAGATGGAAAACAGGAATAAATAAAGGGGATGTAAATAGCATGCTAAAAATATCTAGCCAAGACAGGACTTGCAGCAATGGTTTTAAGTTGGAAAAATTCAGATTCAGAAAGGATATGGGAAAGCACTGGTTTGGTAACAGAGTTGTGGATGAGTGGAACAAACTCCCGAGTACCATCATAGAAGTTAAACGTTGTGTAGTTTTAAAAATAGGTTAGATAAATACACGAGTGGGTGTAGGTGGGTGTGAGTTGGACCTGACTAGCTTGTGCTAATAGGTCTGATGCCATGCTCCTTCCTTAAGTGAATGTGACCTGACCTGACTAGGTTGGGTCATTGGCTTAATTAAGCTGGTAGGAGACTTGGACCTGCCTCGCATGGGCCAGTAGGCCTGCTGTAGTGTTCCTTCTTTCTTATGTTCTTATGTACTGATCAGGACATTTATTAAGGACATGTTTTGCCATGAGTGGCTTCTTCAGTCCTTCATTAATCCTTTACGAGACTGAAGAAACAACTCATGGCAGAATACTTAATTAATAAATGTCTTGATCAGTGCATACATGTCTTTTACTTATACAAACTTGCAAGACTATTATTGGTACATTCTGCTAAATGTCAACCTTCTCATGACAGCTCTATCTTTTTTGCACTCTACAACTGATCTAAATCTCCAGACTCTTTCTTTCTTTCAACACGTCGGCCGTTTTCCACTGAGGCAGGGTGGCCCAAAAGGAAAAACGAAAGTTTCTCCTTTTACATTTAGTAATATATACAGGAGAAGGGGTTACTAGCCCCTCGCTCCCGGCATTTTAGTCGCCTCTTACGACACGCATGGCTTACGGAGGAAGAATTCTATTCCACTTCCCCATGGAGAAAATCTCCAGACATAATTGCTAAATGCTTCAAAATGTGCATGAAATCGGGAAGGCTACAACAGCTGAAAAAGGCAAGGAAAAAAAAGACTTTGAAGCTTTGAGTGTTAGGACCACGAGCATCCAACAGGTTTGTGTATATGTGTTAGATTGGAATGAGTGAAGACAAGTGTTTTTTAATGAAAGTGCTGTTGGAACGTGAGCAGGGTAACATTTATGAAGCGATTCAGGGAAGACAGTTAGCTCAGCTTGAGTTATGGAGGTGAGAAGAGAGGTGCCTGCACTCTGAAGGAGACGTGAGGAAGTTGCAGTTGGAGGATTATCTGAAGTGTATTGTCAGCACAATTCTGGCAAGACAGTGAGTGAATAAAGTATATGTTTCCTACCTTACTGAGAGACAACCAATGAGATAAAAGAAAAAAATGTGTTTCAAGTTACTGCATTAACATTTTCAAGATATTATCCAGAAACTGAACAACAGAAAAAAAATAAACAGGACAAAACTTTTACATATCATTACTAGGGATACGTAATAAACTGAAAACAACTTCTAAAAAGACTCAAATACTCTTCTAAAGTTTTTGCAATTTTTTCACATCACTATTCTTAAAGTTTCTAACATCTGGAAATGATGCTGCCACTGTCAAAATTGTGGACTTATTTTGAATGACAGGCAGAAGTGATAGTAATATTGATAGCCAAATTTAGCCATTGTCTTCAAAACAGACTTAAGACAAAGTAAATATTTGTTGTCCATAAAAACTCTTTCTCACTCTAGTTTTGAGTCATGCTAAAATATGAGAGCTTGGCTGAGCTACTTGCAGAAACAAATATGCTTAGACTACTGCAACAAATAATCTTGGAAAAGCAATAATTTGTCCATACTGCTTAATAAAATGCTATGCAGATTATGGATATCAGATTACATGTCACTCAGCTGTTAATGAAACATAATAAAACAAATATAAAGACAGCAATCACAATCACAAGAGATTTTCAACATACCAAAATACAATATACTCCTACCATGAGGAAGCCTTTTCAAATATGAAGATCTATCCAATTTTCTTGTGCTTCTCTTAACTTCATCTAATGAGAGTTGGTAACTTCTTTGTATGTTTAGTTAAATAAGGGCACAATGATATGTTACATTCTGTGTGATTGCTGAGATGTACTTCTAAAGCCAGAAAAAAAGAAGTTAACATTTAGTATAATGCTAAAATATTGTTTCTGACATTTCTCTTTTCCTATACTACTATCAAACACTTTGCATGATGAAATTCTCTATATTGCTTCTTCTAATCAATCCATAAAAATATGCAAATGTTATGTTCAAGAAATACCTCAATTTAACAGCCACATTCATTGCTGCCGAATGTGAAGATATAGGAAGGTGTGACTTCTGAGGATAGTGTTTATCTGCAGAAGTTTCGCGCTTTGAATTCTTGACTTTTTCGTAAACGTGGTTCTGTTGGGGCCCAGAGGCCCTCTGGGACCCGTTTACTTGGGAAACTTCAGCTCCTGAAGATCCAGCTTTTTGATCATTTATTAACTCATTTTCCCTGGGAAGTAAATACATTCAAAATCATCAGTTATAATTACCTATAGATGGATGGATATACTGCATCTGGATTCAATTAATCAAGCCCTTTTCAGGCAAAATATAAATAACCTTTGGAATTAAATGTTTAACAAGTACAGTGGTACCTCGAGTTACGATGGTCCCAAAAATCGCCCTTTTATGTAAGTTTATTTTTTTAAATGCTTTTGTAGGTATATTTTTGGGGGTGTAAAAGGGCTAGTCTATTTTACATTATTCCTTATGGGGATAAATTCGTTGGTAATGACGAGCCTGGCCCATGGCCGGGCTCAGACGAGCCTGGCCCATGGCCGGGCTCAGAGAGTAGATACTCTCGAAACTCTTCAAAGTATATATGGCACTTGAACAGCATTCTCGAACGAAAAAATATCGTAACTCGAGGTACCACTGTATATGTATGAACAGAACTCACATTCAAAAGATGCTAAACTAATTTTAATTATAATTTAGTTATGCTCAAAAACTCACACTCAATGCAATGTACTTTTCGAAAAATAAAAGATCATAGTTTTTATACAGTACTGGATGTTATAATATGCTAATACTATATAATCACCCTCTGATCATTTTCTCTACTTGACATTTCCAAGATTTCATCATACAGCTATTTTCACTTTTTATTTTTTTTACCTCAACAACTCTGTCCTACCAAGGCAGGATGACACAAAGAAACACATTCACTATCATTCCTTCATTCATTCGCTGTCTTGCAAGAAGTGTGCTTACGTTGTAATTCAGATTACCTTCAGACTGCAGCATCCCACTCCTCTCCTAGAGTGCAGACACTGCCTTTCCCTCTTCCAGGACACAAGTCCAGCTAACCAGTTTTCCCGAATCCCTTCAATAATGTTATCCTGCTCACATTCCAACAACACGCTCATTAAAAAAAATTATCTCCATTCACTCCTATCTAACAAACTTACATAAGCCTGTTTGATGCTAAAGCCCCTGAAACTCAAAGCCTAACTTTAGTAACCTACCTCATATGCTGTACAATTGCAACATCCACCACATGGCTTCCCTATCCACCCTATCATATGCCTTTTCTAAATCCTTCAATGCAACAAACAGCTCTTTACCCTTATCTAAGTACTGCTCACTTACATGCTTCAATGCAAGCACTTTGTAAATCCTCCCTGCTCCTCTGCAATCCTACTTTCTGTCTTACCATTAACCTTTTTAATACTAATTCTAACATCAACTTTACCCAGTATATTCAACAAGCTTATTCCCCCCATGATTCTTACATTCCTTTTTGTCCCCTTTTTACCCTTACATAAGGGAACTATGCATGCTCTCTGCCAAACCTTTGATGCCTTCCCTTCTTTCATTCTATACTGCATGAATACATCAACCACTCCATCATTAATCCCCACCTGCTTTTTACATTTCTGTCTTAATCCAATTTATCCTAGCTGATTTAACCCCTTTCATTCTACTCACTACGTCTCACACTCCTCACATCCACCTGAAGCATCTCCTCACTCTTATATACAGTAATACCCCGGTTTTCATCCTTAATCCGTTCCAGAAGGTTGGTCGAAATCCGAAATGGATGAAAACCAAAGTAATATTCCCATAAGAAATAATCTAAATCCAATTAATCCATTCCAGACACCCAAAAATATTAACAAAAAATACATTTTATAGAGAATAACAATTGTTTTACATACAGAAAACAATGAGAAATGAATATAAATGACTAATTTTAATGATAAATGAACATTACATACCTTTATTGAAGACTCTTGTTGGCGTATGGAAGAAGGCGAGGAGGGAAGAGGGAGTTGAGGTTACTGTTTGGAAGGGGAATCCCCTTCCATAAGGACTTCAGGTATCAAGTCCCTATCCGGAGTTACTTCCCTTCTTTGTCTTTTTACTTCTTGAATCTGTCGAACCAGCCTTTGTTGGCCTTAAATTCACTAACAGCAGCACTCGTTCCCAGCATTTTCTTTACGAGATCTGCATGCAACTGCCTTGCCTTTTCGCAAATTATCCCCTCCGCAACACTATCTCCCGCTAACTGTTTTTCGTTGATCCACACCAACAACAACTTCTCCACATCCTCGATTGTTTGTGATCTCTGTTTCGTTAGCATATTTACCCCTTTCGCAACATCAGCTTCCTTGATTTCTGCCTTCTTCGCCAGGAAGAAACTGATTGTTGATGTTGACTTCCCATACATCCTGGCGAGCTCAGCCACACGTTCGCCACATTCATTCACCACTTTCATATTTTGCTAGAAGTTCTTTCTTGAATTCTATCATGTTTCTCACCTTCTTTACCAAATGGCTGGCACTCTGAACTTTCTTTGGTCCCATGGTGGCTTATTTCACAGTCGCAATCAATAAACAAGCACAAAAAACAATGGATGAACACGCGGAGTATTGCTAACTCAACGAGAGACAGAGGCAGACTGAGTCTGGTACGCGTGAGAAGTACCAGAAGTACCAGGCGGGTGGACGCGTCTGATATGGATGATTTCCGAGCAGATGTACGAAACCCGGGGAAAAATTTCGCCAAAAAAAAGTGCTCGAAATCCGAATTATACGATTTCCACACCAGACGAAAACTGGGGGTCCACTGTATATGATATGATGTTATTCTCCCTGCCCAATGTGTGAAAACACTACCTCCCCTTCATCTTTAATATTTGACAACTCATCAAAATATCATCTTGATCTCTACAGTACCCACACCTCCCCATCTAATATATCCCCTCTTTATTTTAAACTGCAAAACCAATTTGTTCTTCAGGCTTCCTCACTTTGTTGATCTCTCTTCAAAACAGTTTCTAAAAGTTGCTGATGAAAACTTGCTCATTCTCTCATTGGCTCTCCTACTATACTCTCTTATTACTCTTATTGGCTCTCCTACTATACTCTCTTATTACTCTTATAACCACCTCTTTCCCTCCATATATGCTAATTTCTTCTACCTTACCACCTTCTTTACCTCATTCCACCAATCGACTCTTTCCACCCACACCCACTCTCCTAAAATCATTAACGTCTGCTGTTCACTCTAGCAATTCATTCTTAAATTTACCCCATACCTCCTTATTTCCTGAGTTTTTGCTAGTCCACCTTTGCCCCAGGAGCTGCTTATATCTTTTTAAAGCTATCTCCTTGATTATTTCATTTACTTTCACTTCTCTCTTACCCATTGCTGTCAGTCTTCTTGTACTCCATCTACCCCTTACTTTTACTATAGCTACCACTAAATAATGATCTGACATCTTCATTGCTCCTCTAAAAATATGTACCTAGGAATTGGCAGAAGGTATGCATAGTCCCTTTGTATAAAAGCAAAGAGGACAAAAGAGAGTGCAAAAATTATAGGGGAATAAGCCTGGTGAGTATACCTGGTAGAGTATATGGTAGAGTTATTACTGCATAAATTAAGAGTAAAATGGAGAGCAGGATTGCAGATGAACAAGGAGGCTTTAGGAAGGGTAGGAGGTGTGTAGACCAAGTGTTTACTTTAAAATGTATAAGTGAACAGTATTTAGATAAGGGTAAAGAAGTTTTTGTTGCATTTATGAATCTGGAAAAGGCATATGATAGGGTAGATAGGTAGGCAATGTGGCAGATGTTGCAAATGTATGGAATAGGAGGTAGGTTACTGAAAGCAGTGAAGAGTTTTTACGAGGATAGTGAGGCTCAGGTTAGAGTATGTAGAAGAGAAGGAGAATATTTCCCAGTAAAAGTAGGCCTTAGACAGGGATGTGTGATGTCACCATGGTTGTTCAATATATTTATAGATGGGGTTATAAGAGAAGTGAATACTCGAGTGTTGGCAAAAGGTGTGGGATTAAAAGATGAGGAATCTAACACAAAGTGGGAGTTGTCACAGTTGCTTTTTGCTGATGACACTGTGCTTTTGGGAGATTCTGAAGAGAAGTTGCAGAGGTTGGTGACTGAATTTAGGCCACACTACACATGCATGTACAGGCATATATGTAGTATATACTAGTACAAACCCCTCTGGTTTTTTTCTATTTTCTTCCTAGTTCTTGTTCTTGTTTATTTCCGCTTATCTCCATGGGAAAGTGGAACAGAATTTTTCCTCCGTAAGCCATGCGTGTTGTAGGAAGCAACTAAAATGCCAGGAGTAATGGGCTATTAACACCTTCTCCCGTGTAAACTACTAAAAACAAGAAAACGTAAGGTGATGAGGATAACAAAAAAAATTAGGTAGCGAAAGATTGGATATCAGACTGGAGGGAGAGAGTATTAAGGAGGTGAATGTATTCAGATATTTGGGAGTGGACGTGTCAGCAGATGGGTCTATGAAAGATGAGGTGAATCACAGAATTTAAACAAACAAACAAACAAACAAATTATATTTCATTGCAGGTTACATGGGTATGGGAAATTACAATGTAAATTGAGTGCAAGGAGAGCCACTGACATGCCATGGCATTAGGGGCAGCTTATTCTAGTCCTTAAAAACTATGTACTTAATATTAGAGAAATTTATTGAGTTTATTCTAGTTAAAAATTATTTTCAAAATTACAATATGATGAAATTTTACTGTTTAAATTATTATATAATGATATTAGATCTTAGATTGTTACAGGTGTTAAGATTCTTGAATGATAATATGGAATTGAGATTATCTTAAGGAAAATAACATTGAGCATTTTTGACATTAACTTATAATATGAGTAGGGGGTAACATAATAGTAACATATTATTAAAAATTGAGATTATCGTATAGGAAAGTAACAATGAGCATTTTTCAAAGTAGTTTATAGCATGATCATTTAGGTTTGGGTGAGTAGGTGGTTTTGAGTTGAGTCTTAAATTGATTTTCAGACAAGATTATCTTAATATTTACTGGTAATGAATTCCAGATTCTGGGGCCCTTTATGTGCATAGAATTTTTACATAGGTTGATATGAACACGGGGTATATCAAAAAGTGATCTGTGTGGTGTGTTGTGGTCATGGGTCCTATTAAAGTTGGTGAGAAGAGTTTTGAGCAGAGGGTTTATATTAGAGTGTAAAGTTTTATATATGTAGTAGGCACAAGAGTAAGTATGAATGTTCTTTACGGTGAGTAGTTTGAGACTTTTGAATATTGGTGGAGTATGCTGTCTAGAGTGGGAATTTGTTATCATTCTGACTGCGGCCTTTTGTTGTGTTATGAGTGGTCTAAGGTGATTTAACGTTGTTGATCCCCATGCACAGATTCCATAGGTGAGATACGGGTAGATAAGTGAATGATATAGTGCAAGGAGAGCTGATTGAGGTACATAATAGCGTATCTTTGATAATATGCCTACTGTCTTCGAGATTTTCTTGGAAATTTGTTGTATATGTGTTTGGAATTTAAGGCTACTGTCAAGGTGGATTCCTAGGAATTTTCCCTCTGTGAGTCTTGTGATGGGTGTACCATTAAGTGTTATGTTAAGTGGAACATTTGTGGCTTTGCTTCCAAACTGTATGAAGTAGGTCTTGTCAGTATTGAGAGTAAGCTTGTTAGTCGTCATCCATGTTGATATTTTCTGTAATTCGGCATTAACAGTGTTGGCCAGTATAACTGGATTTGGGTGAGAGAAGACATATGTTGTGTCATCTGCAAATAAAATGGGTTTGAGTAGTTGTGATGCATTCGGTAGGTCATTTATGTAAATGAGGAATAGGAGTGGCCCCAGGACACTTCCTTGAGGGACTCCGACTGTAATTGGTTGTGTGGAAGAGTTCGCTCCATTTGTGTACACGTATTGGCTTCTGTTGGTGAGGTATGATTTTAGGTAGTTGAGTGGGTGCCCCTTATACCATAGTGTGCTAATTTTGTGAGCAGTAAATCATGGTCGACTGTATCAAAAGCTTTGCGGAGATCAATGAAGATTCCCAGTGGGACTTCTTTTTCTCAAGTGCTGTATATATTAACTCCAACATGTGCGTAATAGCATCGTTTGTGCTCTTGTTTGTCCTGAATCCAAATTGACAGGGGTTGAGTACATTGTGTGAGACGAGGTAGGAATAGATTTGTCTATGAATTAATTTTTCGAAGATTTTAGAAAGCAATGGTAAATTAGAAATTGGTCTATAATTATTCAGGTCTGTTTGATCACCTCCTTTGTGGATCGGGGTGACCCTAGCTATTTTGAGAATTGATGGAAAGGTAGAGGCTTCAATGGATTTATTGAATAGTGTTGCTATGATTGGTGACAGTACCTGTGAAGCTTTTTTGTACATAAAAGTTGGTAGGCTGTTTATGTCTCCTGCCTTGTTTTTAAGGGTGTTGATTATGAGCGAGACTTCAATTGGGTTGGTAGGAGCTAGGAATAGCGTATTAGGGTAGGTGTTTGTGAGGTAGTCTGTTGGGAAAAAAGGTGAGTGCTGCACTGAGAAGTCTGTGGAGACTTTATCCATGGAAGCAAAGAGGAGAATGTATGAGAGTATAGTTATACCAATGCTCTTACATAGGCGTGAAGCATGGGTGGTGAGTGTTGCAACAAAGAGAAGGCTGGAGGCAGTGGAGATGTCATGTCTGAGGGCAATGTGTGGTGTGAATATAATGCAGAGAATCCGTAGTTTGGAGATTAGGCGAGGTGCGGGATTACCAAAACTATTATCCAGAGGGCTAAGGAGAGGTTATTGAGGTGGTTCGGACATGGAGAGAGGCTGGAACAAAATAGAATGACTTCAAGAGTGTATAAATCTGTAGTGGAGGAAAGGCAGGGTAGGGGTCGGCATAGGAAAGGTTGGAGGGAGGGGGTAAAGGGGGTTTTGTATGCGAGGGGCTTAGACTTCCAGCAAGCATGCATGAGAGTGTTAGATAGAAGTGAATGGAGACAAATGGTTTTTAGTAGGACTTGATGTGCTGTTGGAGAGTGAGCAAGGTAACATTTATGAAGGGATTCAGGGAAACTGGCAGGCTGGACTTGAGTCCTGGAGATGGGAAGTGCAGTGCCTGCACTCTGAAGGAGGGGTGTTAATATTGCAGTTTTATGAACTGTAGCATAGGCATGCCTCTGGCAAGACAGTGATGGAGTGAATGATGAAAGATTTTCTTTTTCGGGCCACCCTGCCTTGGTGGGAAACGGCCAATGTGTTAATAAAAAAAATGTAAAAGAAGGAAATTAAAAGTGATCATAGGAAAGAGTAAGGTGATGAGGATAACAAAAAATTTAGATAATGAAAGATTGAATATCAGATTGGAAGGAGGGAGTATGGTAAAAGTGAATGTATTCAGATATTTAGGAGTGGACTTGTCAGCAGATGAGTCTATGAAAGATGAGGGGAAAAAGGCGAGTGGTGCAGTGAGGAGTCTGTGGAGACAAAGAACGCTATCCATGGAAGCAAAGCGAGGAATGTATGAGAGTAATAGTTATACCAACACTTTTATATGGGTGTGAAGCATGGGTGGTGAATGTTGCAACAAGGAGAAGGCTGGAAGCAGTAGAGATGTTGTGTCTGAGGGCAATGTGCAGTGTGAATATAATGCTGAGATCTGTAGTTTGGAAATTAGGAGGAGGTGCGGGGTTACTAAAAGTATTATCCAGAGGGATGAGGAGGGGTTGTTGAGGTGGTTCGGACATTTAGAGAGGACGGAGCAAAACAGAATGACTTGGAGAGCGTATAAATCTGTAGTGGAAGGAAGGCAGGGTAGGGGTCGGTCTAGGAAGGGTTGGAGGGAGGGGGGTAAAAGAGGTTTTGTGTGTGAGGAGCTTGGACTTCCAGCAAGCGTGCATGAGCATATTAGATAGGAGCGAGTGGAGACGAATGGTTTTTATATATACAGTGCCTGCGCTCTAATGGAGGGGTGTTGATGGTGCAGTTTTTTAACTGTAGTGTAGGCATGCCTCTGGCAAGACAGTGATGGAGTGAAATGATGATGAAAGTATTTCTTCTCTTTCAGGTCACTCTGCCTTGGTGAGAAATGGCCAATGAGTTAATGAAAAAAAAAAGAATGCACAATCACTAAATATAGTACAGTATTATGAAACAATATGCCGTTAGTGCCTCAGAACTTTGATTACTAAATACAGAAAATAAAAAGTACCTACCTAAATGTGTTTTTTTCCTTGGCCATACAACGTGATATGGTGTGAACATTGCGAGGAGGTAAAGGAATATTCACTTCAAGGCCCAATGCATGAAGATGATTCTGAAAATTTGTAACAAATTACAAAATGTAAATTAGCTTAATATAATGCATACACATACATGCATAAACACACACACGTGCATACATGCAAGTGGCATATAACAGTTCATCCTAAAAATGTCATATAGTATAGGAATGTGACTTAAAAAAATATTGGACAGTCATTTAAAACAAAGAGGAACTTGAAAATGAAATAAAGTGCCAGTTTCCAAACATATAAAAGATTCAAACAGGGTAGAAATAAATATATAACCATGGACAAGGTTCTTTGTCTCCACAGACTCCGAAGTGCTCCAAAGGGTGAGTGGAGCACTTCGGAGTCTGTGGAGACAAAGAACCTTGTCCATGGAAGTAAAGAGGGGAATGTATGAGAGTATAGTTATACCAACGCTCTTATATGGGTGTGAAGCATGGGTGATGAATGTTGCAACGAGGAGAAGGCTGGAGGCAGTGGAGATGTCATGTCTGAGGTCAATGTGTGGTGTGAATATAATGCAGAGAATTCGGAGTTTGGAAATTAGGAGGAGGTGCGGGATTACCAAAACGATTGTCCAGAGAGCTGAGGAGGGGTTGTTGAGGTGGTTTGGACATGTAGAGAGAATGGAACGAGACAGAGTGACTTCGAGATGTATAAATCTGTAGTGGAGGGAAGGCGGGGTAGGGGTCGGCCTAGGAAAGGTTGGAGGGAGGGGTAAAGGAAGTTTTGTGTGCGAGGGCTTGGATTTCCAGCAAGCATGTGTGAGCGTATTTGATAGGAGTGAATGGAGGCATATGGTTTTTAATACTTGACGTGCTGTTGGAGTGTGAGCAAAGTAACATTTATGAAGGGATTCAGGGAAACCGGCAGGCCGGACTTGAGTTCTGGAGATGGGAAGTACAGTGCCGGCACTCTGAAGGAGGGGTGTAAATGTTGCAGTTTTATAACTGTAGTGTAAAGCACCCTTCTGGCAAGACAGTGATGGAGTGAATGATGATGAAAGTTTTTCTTTTTCGGGCCACCCTGCCTTGGTGGGAATCGGCCGATGTGTTAATAAAAAAAAAAATAAGGAGAAAAGAAGTAAGGGGCATTGCTAAAGAATACTTAAGCCCTTGATTTGCATGGGATGTGTTCCTGGAATTCTGTTAGGAAAGTCAATCTGTTCAAATCAGGTATGAAGTTATATGGAAAAATAAGGTTTATTTCCAGTTAGCGGAGTTGGCACAGCCACTCAGAAAACGAGGCAATCACCTAAAGCATCAAAACTATTCACAAAACAGTAGAAAAAGTCCTAATACCATAGTCAGAACAATTCAAAACTGATGAAAATATAGACACATGTGCAAACATCTGGGTATTTTTATTGTAGATGTTTTGCCATCCAGTGGCTTTATCAATACAGATTCTAGGACATAATTTGAAGACAGTAGAACTATATACAAAAGATGAGGTAACCAGTCCCTCAGCCTTGGAGTTGGCGTGAAGAGCATCGTAGTTGTGTAGATTCCAACGCCAAGGCTGAGAGACTGATTACCTCATCTTTCGTATATAGTTCTACTGTCTTCAAATTATGTCCTAGAATCTGTATTGATAAAGCCACTGGCTGGCAAAATGTCTACAATAAAGATACCCAGATGTTAGCACATGTGTCTATATTTTCATCTTGTTGGTATTGTATACCATTCTTGTACAATTCAAAACTAAACCACCAACTGGAAATGAAAACATTAAGCTGTGCACAGAGGGTCACCTTGACAGTCCACCTGTGGGAAGTTCCTAAATAGCTAAAAAATTTTTATTTATTACAGAGTATGTGCAAAGGTTAATACAGTTAGATATACAGTGGTACCTCGAGTTACGATGGTCCCCAAAATCGCCCTTTTATGTAAGTTTATTTTTTTAAATGCTTTTGTAAGTATATTTTTGGGGGTGTAAAAGGACTAGTCTATTTTACATTATTCCTTATGGGGATAAATTCGTTTGGTAATGGGACTTGAACAGCATTCTCAAGGAAAAATATCGTAACTCGAGGTACCACTGTACAGTGTACGGTTCATGTCCCAAACTCACCCTTTATGTAAGTTTATTTTAAATGCTTTTGTAAGGTAATTTTGGGGTCTAAAGGACTAGTCTATTTTACAACATTTCTAAGGAGATAAATTCGTTTGGTAATGGCACTTGAACAGCATTCTGGAATGAAAAAATATCGTAAACCGGGGTACCACTGTATTAGTAAAAATAACAATACAATATCTTTGTATAATGCTTTGAAGTGTCTGACTGAAGCTTAGTAACACAATACAATACACTATTCATATACTGTACATGTAATAAACGGTACAGCACTATATTAGAATATGCCAAAAATATTCAATATTTGTTGATATCACTGAACTGAATTTACATTATACATATAGGTTGATTTTCATTTTACATGTGTTTCAGTATGTGGCAGTCCATGAAATGGAATAAAATATAGTAGTAGAAACAGATGAAATATCCCCTGGAGACTAAAACAATGTGGAAAAGAACTCACAGCTACTGGCTGTGGATTACACATAAGATTTTCTCCCTCACAGAAGATAAATTGCCAAAAAAATGTGAAATGTGAAATACTGTTCTAACAATTTAAGGGAAGATTCTTAGAATTATTGCTCTGTCTCATTAAAATGTATAGTAGCTTGTCAAAACATTGGAATAACTTCTGGAAAAAAATTATTAATATTCAAATAATTTACTGTTATGTCCACAATATCTTCTGCATTGTGTCATGTTAATATTAATTTTACTTAAAAAAAGCTTTCTCATCTTCCAAATACAGTGGTCCCTCGGTTTTCGCTGAAAATTCGTTCCAGAATGCTGCTCAAATGCCATTACCAAACGAATTTACTTCCTTAAGAAATAATGTCACGTAGGTTAGTCTATTTCAGACCCCCAAAAATACACTTGCAACAGCACTTACGAAAATACACTTACATAAATGTTCGAGTTTGGAGATGCACGAAAACCGAGGGACCACTGTACCCAGAGATTACAAATCACTTTAGAAATACTGATTCATAATACAATTTAACTGCTCAATAAACATGATGGAATATGACACTAAGCTTTCCCTCGTTATATTTCATTTAAGAGTATATGTCTCTAATCTTATCTTCTTATCAGATTTTTAATTAACACAACCCATCACTCTGGAACTATATCCATTTTCCATTTTATCTTCACAAAATTTTATATGTACTGTACATACTTCACCCACTGTTTTCCTAACTCCACATCACATTGCATATCCTTTATTTTCTATACTCTCATCTTTAATATATCCCTCATTTTTCCTTTGTACAGCAAGTCTCACACAATAACCTCTTCTACTGTACAGTACATACATAGTCATCCAACCTTTCATATCATATTCACTGTTTCATGTTTATCAACATAAACTGAAATATCTATCATTCCTACCCCCTTCCCCAACCATTCCATACCTGTCAATTTTATACAGTACTGAATTACTACTATCTTTTCAACACATATGGCACCAACACTGATCCCACTAACATAGATCTACATGATGGACAATTAAGGTACAGTGGACCCTCGGTTTTCGTGCACCTCCAAACTCGAACAATTGTGTAAGTGTATTTTCGTAAGTGCTTTTGTAAGTGTACTTTTGGGGGGTCTGAAATGACTAATCTAATTTACATTTGTCCTTATGGGAACAAATTCGTTTGGTAACGGCACTCAAACAGCATTCTGAAAAGAATTTTCAACGAAAACTGAGGGTCCACTGTATTAACTTAATTATCAACAGCAGTGACTTGAATCACACATAAATACTTTGACTTGTTTTCATGTAAAATAAGGATCAGGTTTAAGAGTATTTCATGCCATCATTTAATCAGGCGAGGTAACTAGCATGTAAGCACACTTTAGACATACTAAACATGCTAACTAGAGTATAAGCACACCTGGGAATTACCAAACATGGAATCCCAAACAAGTCCACAAGTTTGATCACTATCTCCTCACAGTCTTACAGGTGGTGATGCCTACCTCTCTGTCAGAGCTTGTTTTAGTAGTATTGGATGTTGTTTCTAATGTTTCTGTGGTATCGAAGGATCGGTCGGTGAAAGATACTCCCCCTCGTGAGCTAGGTGACCCTGAACGAGGTGATGACCTCCCACGCCCTGACCTGCAACAATGTACTTCTTTTATACAAGGTATATAAGCAACATACAAATACAAAACAATAAATAATGTATAATACATAATAGATAAATTGTGCATCCATATATCAGTCCAGCTCCTACAGTATGGGCATA
Organism: Cherax destructor; assembly: GCA_009830355.1. Taxonomy (NCBI): domain Eukaryota; kingdom Metazoa; phylum Arthropoda; class Malacostraca; order Decapoda; family Parastacidae; genus Cherax; species Cherax destructor. The sequence goes on from WNWK01003861.1 coordinate 97,087, forward strand.
TATTACAGTAATACAAAAATTATGGTAATGTGTGTTGTAACGATGGTAATAGCTATGATGATGTGGTGTGGTGATGGTGATATGTTGTGATGATAATGTGTGGTGTAGTGATGGTGATATGTTGTGATGATATGTGGTGTAGTGATGGTGATGTGCTGTGGCGATGGAAATTGTGGTGTGGTAATGTGATATGATGTTGATGTGTGGTGACGGTGATGTGTTGTGGTAATGGTGATGTGTTGTGGTGACATTAATGTGTCTTGTAATGACTGTAATATGCGTTGTGATGACTGTAATATGTGTTGAGATGACTGTAATATGCATTGCGATGACTGTAAAGTGGTGTGATGATTGTAATGTGTGCTGTGCTGAGTGTAATGTGATGTGTGTTAGAGTGAGTGTGTGAGGGAAAGCGGGAGTCAGCACACATATACTCACGAGGTGGATGCAGCCTCTCTGTCAGCAAGAACTATGCGAGCATCACGGGTGTCAGCTATGGTGTTCCGTCTCTTCACTCTCTTACGACGACGCTTGCCCTTGTAGTACTCAAACTGTCAATACAGAACACATAAACACCATTTCCTTTTAAAAGCCATTAAGCTTCATAATTCGGCTGTATAGTTTTTTACGGGAGAGAACAAGGTTGGTTGATTAATGGAGTTTAAGGTCATTAGGGGTTGAAAGTAACTTTTTCACCACTAAACAAGAATACTTAAATCCCTAAAATAGGGATTGAAGTCTCAAATTATATACACTTAGAGAAATAGACCTCTCTTATATGATAAGATTTACTTTGCACACCATATTTATCATTTGGAAATTAGAAAAAGATTAAGTTATTTTGTCAAAGTTAATTAAAGTGGTATGAGTTATTTACTATAGATAAGGCAAGGATACGTTGCTATTTATTTTGGCTTTTCAGTATGTCATTACGAATGGAATATCTTGACATTCCTGTGAAAGAATTTTCTATAAAGTTTACGTTTGGTAAGACTGAGATGAGCGTGTAGTGTGAACTCCCAAGTGTGTATCAGTAGCCCAGTAACGTGTCAAGTTCAGGAATCTGGCAATAGATGGTGAAAGTTCACAAATGATGAATATGAGACATAAACAACGTAAGCCTTTAGGTAACCACGTTTTGACTTCTGTGTGGCTTTGTCAAGTACTATTTGATAAAGCCACACTTCGGGCTTAACATAGTTACACAAGAGACTTACTCTATTTGTCTTTGATTCACTATAAGAATCTACTGACTTCCTTGTTGAGCCATATAGACGAGGCTCTTCATGCATTATAGTATAGAAAAATGTCAACAGTCCATCTATTCTACCAGGATGATTTTACAATCATTACTTTTGGGACAAGGTTGCACCAGCGGCACCAACTGTATCATCTCTCAATTCTAGAAGCTTTCGTAGTATATCTGTTGCTACACAGCGCTAGGCCTCCTATATGCATGGACCATGATTCCAGTCCCCGTCTATTCTTCTGTTTATTCATACTAGCGGGAGAGAGAGAATATTTAAATAAACAGGAGGGACCACAATAAAATACTTAAACTTACGTGGACTAGAGACTGGCGGAACTTCTCAAGCCGCTTGAAGCCTGTGCCGGAGACATCAATGGGTACTAGCTGTGGTGGGTACTTGAGGGAGAGTGCTAGTACGCGCTGCTCGGGCGAGGGCAACTTGTGGGGCGTTGGTTCCCGCTGTGGTGGGCACACGGGCGCCGGCACGGACGGTGACACTGGTGCCAGCGACACCTCCGTTAAGGTCTCGTCGTCAGAGCACCATTCCCGTAGCGCCACAAAACTCGCTGGCTGTAAAACACACAAATCTAACTTATTATGTGCATTACTGCAACTTTAACTTTAGGCATAACATTTGTCTCGTTATGTACTATTTCTCAACTCAAATTTGCAGGCACTAATAAGTGAATTTTGTAGAGGAAAAAAATAAAATATTTATGAAGTTTGACAAAACTGTTCTTGTCATCTACATTAATATTATTATTATCATTATTATTATTATTATTATTATTATTATTATTGTTTTATTATTATATTATTACATTCATAGGTGGAGGGGAAGGTCTTAAGTATTAGGACTCTTCAGGGGATATACAACTCCTGGGAGTATGAAAGCATTCAGGATCGAGATCGATGCAAGGATCTTGTCATTTGCGTTCACTGGTAATTGTAACATGTGTGAACTCCACAACACATTCACGTTGACAAACTAGCAGCGTACAGTGTGAGACTGCATAATACTGTATATTTTCCATCTTGAGGTATATATTAGGAATATACTCCAGCTGCAATATTATGAATAATCTCCAGGTGACGTAGCTAGGCGCAATAATATTAATGATTTGAATTATGTGCCAAGCGGCTTAATAATTATTAGGAAAACAAAGTTGTGTTACTGAGAATAAATTATGAGGAAAACATTAAGACAAAAATATAAACTTGCATCTTAAGTACGGTGCATCATAAGTACACATCAGGGACATATAAAACGCACAAACTCTCAAAAGCTACTCAAAAGAAATTTGTCCAAAAAATAATCTTAAAAATAATTTAGATGAGCTGAAGAATGAGCAACCATAATCACGTCATACATAAACACACCATCTCTACTAGAGTTATTTTTATTCTGAAAAGTGAATCAACATACACACTGACAAGGGCTCCCATGTACAATACTTGTAAACCACACATTTATAATTCTATGAAAGACATTACTGTTATAAAGCACAGACATTTAAACCGTGTAGCAGCACAACTCACACAAATATATTGTAATATCATCTGTAAAGGCTGTTAAGGTTCTACGGTATGATTTGTCTCAATTACACCCGTGACAGATCTGTGGTTGGTTTCTAAAGGTCTACACTCGCAGGTCGGTCTGAGGCTAAACTATGTCTATGTCAGTTATAATAATGAGAGAACTGGAGTGTGTACTGTGCCTTAATTTTTATGGTGGCAGCTTCGTGACCTCATGATTTGACTGATAACTTTTGCGTTTGAAACAATGCTCCCGGCGAGCGAAACGTAGCCTTAATAAATATTCAAACCTTGCAAATGTGTCCATTTACCTAAACTGACTGTTGGTGTATTAATACCTTCATGCTTTGGGTTATGTACATGTAATTGTACAGCCCATCCTCACACTGTGCAAAGCGTGTAGATTTTAAAGTTGCTAATCAATGTAATTAATGTAATGATAAATCTTTAAGAAAATGAACGGTGTCAAATGCGGATAGGTTGCCATGTTTGTGACTGCTTTACTGCCACCTTTGTTAAGTGGCGATAATAGTGTTTTTTCTAGAGCATTTAGCTTTGATATAATATACCTTTGAGTTTCTATAGTTTTTCTACTCCCAGAGCCCGGCCTTGGGCCCAGCTCTTCTGCTGTTTGCCTGTTCAACCAGGCTGTTGCTGCCGGTGGCCCGCTGGCCCACATATTCATCCCACCCTAACTGATCTGGCACCCGGTGAAGATACTGTACTCGTCCTGTTTCTTCTTGAAGACTTCTATACTTGTCCCAGCAGTGTTTCTTGTATCTTCTGGTAAGATACTGAATAGTCTGGGGCCACGGATGTTGGTACAGTGTTCCCTTATTGTGCCCCCCGCACCCATACTTTTCACTGGGTTTATTTTGCACTTCCTCCCATATCTTTCGCTCCAGTATGTTGTTATGGCAGTGTGCAGATTTGTGACAAGGCACTCAAGTTGTTTCTAGGTATATATCATGTAAAGTCTCTCTCATTAGGTCTCCTGCCCTGAACGGGGCGGTCAACACTGAACAATATTCCAAATGAGGGCACATGCAATTTGAAAAGTGTCACTATTGGCAATAATTCTCTGGGGCATAGTGGATAGTCATCATATCAATATCTTCTTCAAGGTGAGTCACCTATTACTTGCAGTCGAAGTTAGAATTATATTCAGACAAATGGGTTGAGCCTAGGGTCAGTCATGAACATTTCACGTGGGTTGTCAGTCTTTAGTCTGTTGAATGCTTCATTAACAGTTATACTGTGTTACTCAGTATATATTTTGTTAGTTTTTTTTTACAGTTGCATGGGTGGGTGGGTTTTAAGGTTTAGGATCCACCAGCACCATGGAAAGCAGCAAATCCTATAGATTCATATATGTATGGTAGAAGCTGCCTAGGGTGTGAATGCCGGCGTCCCCTGTTACTGATGTGCAATAAAGGCTACTGTCACTGTCCCGGACTGAGCGTCAGTAGTAAAGTTCTACTGTCCCCTGTCTCCCTACTTTTAACCGGCCTCGCTGCTACCCACACCCCTCACTCACCATCACATTTCATATAAAAGTTTTTCAATCTGCAGTGTGTGAACTATGAGGATCAAAGCCGGCACCACCTGCGACTGTATGATAAAAAAAATAGTTTTTGATTAATATTTAACATCCCCCCATATGAAAGCGTACTGCACTACAAAGCTAAGGAAACAATTCTTGCCGTTGGTGCTTGATGAATTTATCAAATTTTTTGCTACCTTTGATGAGTTTCGAGTCTTCTTACTCCCAGAGCCCGGCCATGGGCCAGGCTAGTGAGAACGTACTGTATTAGAGAGAGGCAAGGAAAGCCACAATTGGTGTCTCCCAGTAGAGCCGTGGTTGTGCCGGCGGGTTTCCCTACGCACCTCAAACTGTAATAATGTATACGCCACGGGGCCCTAGTGAGACCAGAATAATAGAGAGGGTAGCGTGCACAGTGAAGGAGGCCGCTAGCCAGCTACGCCACAGAATAACAAAGTACATGAAGGAATATAGAGCTAGAGAGAATGTATGTGTCCAAGTTTGTGAACATAACACGGACAGTGAACATGACACGGCGAGTGAACATAACACGGCAAGTGAACATGACACGGCGAGTGAACATAACACGGCAAGTGAACATGACACGGCGAGTGAACATAACACGGCAAGTGAACATGGCACGGCGAGTGAACATAACACGGCAAGTGAACATGGCACGGCGAGTGAACATAACACGGAGAGATGGTGAACGTAACAGGAAGTAGCAGCTTTGATATTTGAAGTAAGCTTTGACTGTGTTCATCATTCAGAGCTCATGACAATAAAATTATTTACAGCACACAAATGGAAAAAAAAGCTAAAATAAACAAAACTACTTTACCTGAATGAAACACAACACAAATAAATACTCTTATACCAAGTTCAAATAACACTGGTCAACAACAAAATGCTTCCGAGACCAGAGTAGCAATTTCCAACTAATTTTAGGTCACTGATAATGAGTATCATGGTTAAAATTGTTTGTTAGCTCTACTTTTCAGTATACAACTACGTGTCACGGCAGTGTGTTTCTTCGTAATGGAAGGTGATTTAGTGGCTTACAACAATATTAATGGTCTGATGGAAGCACTTGGCATCGACTACGAACCCAGTCACTGGAGGTTGTTCATAGATTCATCAAAAACGAGTCTGAAAGTTGTCTTGCTGCATAACGGCAATAGTAAACCATCAGTTCCTGGGGGTTATGCAACACATATGAAAGAAACTTATGAGAATATAAAGCAATGCATGAAATATGATGAACATCAATGGCGGCTCTGTGGTGACTTATAGGTTGTTGCTCTTGTGATGGGCTTGCAGGGCGGATACACCAAGTGTTGCTGCTTTCTATGTGAATGGGACAGCCGTGCAAGAGGTTCCCACTACATCAGGAGAGACTGGCCACCTCGTCAATCATTGGAGTCTGGGATGAAAAATGTTCAACATCCACCTCTCATTGAACCAAACAAAATTTTGCTACCACCACTACACATAAAACTTGGGCTCATAAAAAACTTTGTAAAAGCTATGGACAAATCCGGTCAGGGATTCAAGTATTTAACATCAAAATTCCCCTAACTGAGCGACGCAAGATGGTGACTTTGAATCAGACCTTCATGGGGAAGATAAAGCTGCTTGGGAAGCATTCAAGTTAGTGGCGAAGGGATTTCTGGGAAACAGAAGGGAAGGCAACTAAGAAGAATTGGTGTAAAACCTCATCAAGGCTTACAAGAACATGGGATGTAACATGTCACTTAAAATCCCCTTTTTGAACTCACATTTAGACTTTTTCCAGCGAACTGTGGGACAGTTAGTGACGAACATGGTGAAAGGTTTCACCAAGATATTTCAACCATGGAAAAATGGTACCAGGGCAAATGGAGCACAAGAATGCTTGCAGACTATTGCTGGACATTGGCAAGAGATGATTCTTCAGCCCACTATAAGCGTCAATAAAAAAGGCAGATAGTAGGTACGGATTAGAGTTTAAAACATACAGACACATATTGTACGTTTTAATAAAATAATCAAATATTACATGTCTCGTATCTTTAAACCTATAGACAATAAGCATTTTTCAAGGTGATATTTGGATTCAGGACATGAAAATACGTAAGAATTAACTAATCTCATTTAATAAGCATACAATTTTTCAAAAATTGTTGACCAACCAGTGAATCGGCATCAGTTAAAAAACTCATTAAATCGTTAATTAGGGGTGGGGGCTTAGGGGGGCGAGCTGGTTGGATGGGGAAGGGGGGTAGGGGACTCCTGTATTTGCAAAGCAGGCACACTGTTTTCTAATGATCCTTGTATTCACACTTTTATAAGATCATTATTGCTTTCATGAGGCTCGCTAAATCCGTAGGGGTCATACAGCGCCTGGGAAATGGAAGGCATTCAGACTTAATTCAAGGAATTGAAGCACAGGTTCAATTGCTTAGAACATTTTGTAAGATTGAGAAAACGAAATGTCCATATCAAAGAACATGAACAATAATTACACGAAATTACATTTATATAAAACTCGCCATCAAAATAACTACCTTATAAATGTAATGATTTATAGGTGGATAGTAATAACAATAATATTATTATAATTAAATTAAGCGCTAAACCGGAAAGGGTGAATATATTTATTCGACTCATACGAGAGGCTCAGGGTGACTGAAAAGTTATAGCAGTATGATTCTTCTATTGTTATGGTTGGAAACAAAAATATTAATGATATCTTCAACGTTTAGACTCTTGGCTCTTTTCCAGTTTATAGATATAACTGTTATATCCCTTGTTCTGATGTTCTTCAAGTAAGTTCTTGCCAAGTCGCAGGCAGGGAGAACTACCATCACATGCTAAGTATTTATTAAGTTACACTGACGCATAGCAGCTCATACAGACCTATGAAAGCATGAGCATAGTAGCATAATGTAACATAGTAGAGTTGTGATAGTATGACCATTATTTTTCCTCTCAAGACGCCACACTTGATGAGGCTCAACACTTAAAGTTTTCCTCCTTGACACCAGAGTGAAATGCCATCTCCAGGATACAAGATTTCTCTAGAAATAAAGCATCTTAAGGATTCAGTGCTGATGAGTTGTTAGAATATCGCCTGTTTAATTCGTTGACTAACATGTCTATGTTATAAAAGTAAACATTTGTGCAGAATTCATGATAAGGAGACATTTGCTGACGGTACCCAAGTTGAGTCAACAACAAGCAAATGACGTGACTGAGAGCGTTATCGCGCCTTTTCTTGCTGTACATCAATGCCAGCCGCTTTATACAGCACATCAATGCCAGCCGCTTCACACAGCACATCAATGTCAGCCGCTTCACACAGCACATCAATGCCAGCCGCTTCACACAGCACATCACTGCCAGCCGCTTCACACAGCACATCAATGCCAGCCGCTTCACACAGCACATCACTGCCAGCCGCTTCACACAGCACATCAATGCCAGCCGCTTCACAAAGCACATCAATGCCAGCCGCTTCACACAGCACATCACTGCCAGCCGCTTCACAAAGCACATCAATGCCAGCCGCTTCACACAGCACATCAATGCCAGCCGCTTCACACACACAGCACATCAATGAAAGCCGCTTCACACAGCACATCAATGCCAGCCGCTTCACACACACAGCACATCAATGAAAGCCGCTTTACACAGCACATCAATGCCAGCCGCTTACACAGCACATCAATGCCAGCCGCTTCACACAGCACATCAATGCCAGCCGCTTCACACAGCACATCAATGCCAGCCGCTTCACACAGCACATCAATGCCAGCCGCTTCACACAGCACATCACTGCCAGCCGCTTCACACAGCACATCAATGCCAGCCGCTTACACCTCAATCCAGCCTCACAGCACATCAATGCCAGCCGCTCACACAGCACATCAATGCCAGCCGCTCACACAGCACATCAATGCCAGCCGCTCACACAGCACATCAATGCCAGCCGCTCACACAGCACATCAATGCCAGCCGCTTCACACAGCACATCAATGCCAGCCGCTTTACACAGCACATCAATGCCAGCCGCTTTACACAGCACATCAATGCCAGCCGCTTTACACAGCACATCAATGCCAGCCGCTTCACACAGCACATCAATGCCAGCTGCTTTACACAGCACATCAATGCCAGCAGCTTTACACAGCACATCAATGCCAGCCGCTTCACACAGCACATCAATGCCAGCCGCTTCACACAAATGAACTGCATCTTGCCAGATACCCTGCCATGAATTCTCACAGCGATTTTCCCGAGGTTCAGACAGGACTGACTTAACAAAATCTGCAGCAGAAATCATCAGGAGGTTAGGTGACTTAAGGTGCTCAGACAGTGACTAAGTTATTTGTAGTAAAGTCTTCATCGCTGTAAGAGTGATTATGAACGACATATCAATGGGGCACTTGCTTCTGTTAACATATGTGCAATTTAAGTTTTCATGATGTCTAGTAGAGTTGCAGAAACTGCTGTTAATTTGACAACAGACGTAAACCTAACGACACTAGAGGACAGAAGGTCCACAGTTGACATAATTGCGACGTACAAAATGCTGAAAGGAATTGACAGGGTGGACAGGGAGAATCTGAGGCGTGGGTCTCAGGCACACAAAGTCACAGCTAAAAATTAAACGCACAGTCACATGAATGTTAAGAAATACTTCTTTAGCCTTAGAGTGGTGAGGAAGTGGAACGACCTAGACAGCGAAGTGGTAGAGGCAGAATCCATACATAGCTTTAAGAAGAGTTAATAGGGCTCACACATCCAAGAGAGGGAAATCAGTAGCGGCTAGCAGAGATGCGGAGGCCAGGAGCTGAGCCTTGACCCCTGCAACCACAATTAGGTAATTACAATTAGGAGAGAAGAGAGAGGAATAGGAGCACGTAAGTAAACACTAGGACATATTTATTAGAACACGTTTCGGTCCTGGGACCTTTATCAAGGTTCCAGGCCCGAAACGTTTTCTAATAAATATGTCCTAGTGTTTGCTTACGTGTTCTTCTAAACTAACTTGTCGGTATTTATTACCAAGGTTTATACCAGGAATAGGAGCACCTGCACACAAGTGCTATGGGTGAGATTTATGTACCTGATACTGAATCAACAGAGATTTGTCTTGACGTGATGATTCCGGTTGAAGGAGGAGAGATAAACACTCACAATCACACTCCACAAAAAAAGACAGTGAAGCGATCTCAAAAACTATAGACTGGTTGCACTGGCGCCATACATCATAAAAATATGTTGAAAGTTTTTTTAAGAAGCAAGACTGCTACACACACATGAACTCACAAGTGCACAAAGACAACATGGACTAAGAGAAGGTGAATTCTGCCTTTCACAACTGAGGGACTATGGTCTTGGATGTGCAGGAAGACAGGCAATATGCAGATATATTATATACAGACTAAAAAAAAAAACAAGTATTCGAAACGTGTGGTTAAGGTTTAATAACACAAAATTTGTGCCAAAGGAATGACTGGAAAAGTGTGAAGATGAAGCTTTTATTTTTCTAACTGGATTCAAAGAGTAACAGTCAACAAAGTGGGAGTGGGAGACAGATGAAGAGGCTGAGAACACCTTAACTCTTGTATCCTGACCTCAGAGAGAGAGAGAGAGAGATGGGGGAGGGAGGGGTAAGGGGACTGGAAGAAAGAGGACCCAGGAGGGTGAGTAAGCTAGCACACGACCTAACAGCACCTGCCATAACACCATCAACTTAAATATTAACCAGAGGTAACCACCTTCACTGCCCTCGATCTCACCTTACCACCCCCCCCTGCACCACCACCACCCTCTGCACCACCATCACCCCCTGCACCACCACCACAACCACCACCCCCTGCACCACCACCACCACCCCCTGCACCACCACCACCACTACCCCCTGCACCACCCCCTGCACCAACACTACCTCCAGCACAACCAGCACCTTCTGCGCCATCAACAACACTCCCCCCCCGCACCAGCACCTTCGCGACATTTGCCTTATTGTATTCTCTTCTTGATAGCTCATCTTACTTTATTATATTTGTCTTTTATATGCACCATTTGCTCTACAATATGATATTGTGTTCTGTATTCAGTGCTCTGAGTTCTGTATTCAGTGTTCCGAGTTCTGTATTCAGTGTTCCGAGTTCTGTATTCAGTGCTCCGAGTTCTGTATTCAGTGTTCTTTCTGAGTTTTGTATTCAGTGTTCTGAGTTATGTATTCAGTGCTCTGAGTTCTGTATTCAGTGTTCTGAGATCTGTATTCAGTGTTCCGAGTTCTGTATTCAGTGTTCTTTCTGAGTTTTGTATTCAGTGTTCTGAGTTATGTATTCAGTGCTCTGAGTTCTGTATTCAGTGTTCTGAGTTCTGTATTCAGTGTTCTGAGTTCTGTATTCAGTGCTCTGAATTCTGTATTCAGTGCTCTGAGTTCTGAATTCAGTGTTCTGAGTTCTGTATTCAGTGCTCTGAGTTCTGTATTCAGTGCTCTGAATTCTGTATTCAGTGCTCTGAATTCTGTATTCAGTGCTCTGAATTCTGTATTCAGTGCTCTGAGTTCTGTATTCAGTGCTCTTTCTGAGTTCTGTATTCAGTGTTCTGAGTTCTGTATTCAGTGCTATGAGTTCTGTATTCAGTGTTCTGAATTCTGTATTCAGTGCTTTCTGAGTTCTGTATTCAGTGCTCTTTCTGAGTTCTGTATTCAGTGCTCTTTCTGAGTTCTGTATTCAGTGCTCTTTCTGAGTTCTGTATTCAGTGCTCTTTTTGAGTTCTGTATTCAGTGTTCTTTCTGAGTTCTGTATCCAGTGCTCTTTCTGAGTTCTGTATTCAGTGCTCTTTCTGAGTTCTGTATTCAGTGCTCTTTCTGAGTTCTGTATTCAGTGCTCTTTCTGAGTTCTGTATTCAGTGCTCTTTCTGAGTTCTGTATTCAGTGCTCTGAGTTCTGTATTCAGTATTCTGAGTTCTGTATTCAGTGTTCTGAATTCTGTATTCAGTGCTCTGAGTTCTGTATTCAGTATTCTGAGTTCTGTATTCAGTGTTCTGAATTCTGTATTCAGTGCTCTGAATTCTGTATTCAGTGTTCTGAGTTCTGTATTCAGTGTTCTGAGTTCTGTATTCAGTGCTCTGAGTTCTGTACTATTCAGTATTCTGAGTTCTGTATTCAGTGTTCTAAGTTCTGTATTCAGTGTTCTGAGTTCTGTATTCAGTGCTCTGAGTTCTGTATTCAGTGCTCTGAGTTCTGTATTCAGTGCTCTGAGTTCTGTATTCAGTGCTCTGAGTTCTGTATTCAGTGCTCTGAGTTCTGTATTCAGTGCTCTGAGTTCTGTATTCAGTGCTCTGAGTTCTGTATTCAGTGCTCTGAGTTCTGTATTCAGTGCTCTGAGATCTGTATTCAGTGCTCTGAGATCTGTATTCAGTGTTCTGAGTTCTGTATTCAGTGCTCTGAGTTCTGTATTCAGTGCTCTGAGTTCTGTATTCAGTGCTCTTTCTGAGTTCTGTATTCAGTGTTCTTTCTGAGTTCTGTATTCAGTGTTCTTTCTGAGTTCTTCATTCCTTCCTGATCCGAGCAGTTGCAACCTGTCACCAGCAGTTGCAACCTGTCACCAGCAGTTAGAACTTGTCACCAATGAGTAGCATCATATTTACTAACATCCACTGGATGATTTTGTTGATATTTGTAATCACTCCAAGATCACATTTGTCAAATCCCTCAGCGATATACCTTTATACCTTTGATGAGTTTCGAGAGTCTTTCTACTCCCGGAGCCCGGTCATGGGACAGGCTCGTTTGGTGCTAGCCTAGTCAACTAGGCTATTGCTGCTGGAGGATCGCTGACCCACATATCCATCACAGCCTGGTTGACCTGGCACCTGGTGAAGATACTTGTTCAATTTCCTCTTGAAGATTTCTCCACTTGTTCCAGCAGTGTTTCTGATATCTTCTGGTAAGATGTTTAATAATCTGGGACCCCGGATGTTGATAGTGTTCCCTTATTGTGCCCACCGCACCCCTGCTTTTCACTAGGTTTATTTTGCACTTCCTCCCATATCTCTCGCTCTAGTATGTTGTTATGGCAGTGTGCAGATTTGTGACCAGGCCCTCGAGTACTTTCCAGGTATATATTATCATGCATCTCTCTTTCTCTCTCCTTCGCTCCACTGAGTACATGTTCAAGACTTTAAGGCGTTCCCAGTAATTTAAATGCTTTACTGGCTCTATGAGGGCCGTAAACGATCTCTGTATTTGTTTCAACTCTGATATTTCTCCTGCCTTGAACGGGGCCGTCAACTCTGAGCAGTATTCCAAATGAGGGAGAACTAGCTACTTGAAAAGTGTCACCACTGCCATTATGTCCCTTGTTTTGAAAGTTCTCATTACCCACCCCGTCATCCTCCTGGCTGTCGTGACCTTTGTTTTATTGTGTTCTTTGAACAAAGGTCAGCTGACATAATTATTCCCAAGTATTTTACGTGTTCCTTTCGTTCTATTTGGTTATCCTCTTGAGTTTTGTATACAGTGTTCCTTTTTAGTTCTTCATTCTTCCCATACCTAAACAGCTGTAATTTACCACCACTGAACGTCAAGTTGTTCTCCACTGCCCAATGGAAAACACTACTTATATCTTCCTGTAATTTTTCAGTGTCTACCGAAATTATTTTCATGCTTATGTTAGTGTCATCTGTAAATGATGATACAAAACAGTGACGGGAGTTTATATCTATGTCTGCTATGAGGATGAGAAACAGCAGAGGTGCCAGGACAGTGCCCTGGGGAACTGAGCTTTTTACCTCGTTAATGCTTGATTTTGCTCTGTTTATAAACTACTACTTTTTGTGTTCTATGTTAGTAACCCGAAAATCCATCTGCCTAGCTTCCCCGTAATACCTATGGTCTTCATTTCGTGTGCATTCACCCCATGATCATATTTGTCAAACACCTTTGCAAAGTCTGTGTATATCACATCTGCATTTTGTTTGTCTTCCAAAACCTCCGCAATTCTGTCATAGTGGTTCAGCAGCTGTGACAGGCATGATCGTCCTGCTCTAAAACCATGCTGGTTTGGATTATGTCGAAATCCGTGTAAACCACATCTGCGTTTTGGTTGTCTGCCAGCGCCTCCGCATCTTTATCATAATGGTTTAGTAACTGAGAAACATGATCTCGCTCCAAGTTCATGCTGACATGGGTCGTGTAGGTCATGTTTTCTCAATCAAATTTGTAACTTGGCGTCTCTTCACCTTTTCAAAAACTTTCATTGTTTGTGATGTTAGTGATTCCGGTCCATTTTTCTTGCCAGAGCTCTAATGCCTCATGCATCCAGAGGAGCTATGTCTGCATTCTTAAGACCTCTGATATTTCACCAGTATCTAAACTTTTTCTCCAGAGAATACTGTGGGTTCGTGCCAGTGGCAAGTAGGTAGGAAGTTTAGAAATTTGACGAATGTTTTGACCGTTCAGATCATTTAGTGTGTGTGTGTATATATATATATTATATATATATATATATATATATATATATATATATATATATATATATATATATATATATATATATATATATATATATATGCAAAAGAATCGCAGACAGGCGATCTTAACAATGCAAGATAAGCCACGGGGGGGGGGGGGAAATCTTTAGCTCAAATACTTTCACACTTCTCAGTGCGTCATCAGGAACTATGCAATGTTGCAAAGGCAACAAGAGAAGTAGGGTAAGTTTTCAGAGAGTGGTAGTGTTGAGGCACCAGCCAGACAGAGACAAGAAAAACAAAGATAAAATTAACAAACAATAACACCAACTAATACAAATAAAACACACAACACAAGCAAATACTATCATACCAAATTAATATAACCAGCAACAATTAAAAATCTTACTAAATTATTAATGTCAAAAAACTTTCCGAAAAGCTCCACGAGATCCCTACAAGTACCCCATTAATTATAAAAGCCATGACGAAAGGAGAAAGGCTTTAGCCATGGGTAAACTATTAAGATAGGTTTCAGAGTCAGTTGCATGCCACAAGGTAGATGGAGGGGCAGGGACACCTGCATTAGACATGTATCGGAAGTGAAAATTTAGACATCCGCGGATGCGGATGTGTATGAGGATGTCTTACTTACTTATTTTGCGGATGCGAATGTAAGAAATTGTGCTGATGTTCCGCGGATGTGGATGTAAGAAATTGTGCGGATGTTCCGCGGATGTGGATGCATATGCGGATATCTGTTTACAGTAAAATGCCAATGCGGATGCGCATACGGATGTAAGACATTGTGCGGATGTTCCGCGGATGCGGATATCCGATACATCACTAAACTGCACACAGGTGGCTATGGGTGAGATATATGCCAGATCAAAGTGTGCTAGAGTTATCTTGAATCCGGCCTAAGTGTTGCATGTGTGGGCAGGTTTTCCATTTTTTTGCGAATCACAGGGGATTTGTGAATATTTCAGATATATGATATGTAAGGCGGAAGAGGTAATGGGAAAACTACACACATATCCTCTACTCTACATTCGTTTAGTGGATTGGTGAACATTGATTCGTACCGGTCTTTCAGAATTTAATTTTTTTCCTTATCGGCCTATGAACTTCCTACCTCCACTACATCACCACACCATCAGTACATCACCACCATCAGTACATCATCACCATCAGTGCATCACCACCATACCACCACCAGTGCATCACCTCCACTACATCACCCACTAACATGAGTGGGTCAATCGTACAAAGTGATGATTTACTAGAGATGACAACCACAGGTAAAGTACTAGTATTCATAGAGGGATACCTAACGAACATTAGCTTATTCATGGAGAAGCGCCAGACCTGCACGAACCATATAGTACCATACAGTCCTCACACTTATATTTATCTAGTTTTCCTGGAGTCGATTTCCGGGGTCATCGCCCCCGTGGCCCGGTAACAGGACTCAAAATCAGCCATCATGGTGGTGTGTCCATACAGCGTACTGCTGACTAGAGTTTACAGAAGACACATCTTCAGAAGAAGCATTCACTGGGACAACGTTTCTCCCTGGGTAAAGCTTTACTAAGTCATCAACATAACTAGATAAAACTCTACATAAAGCGAGTCGTAGTCGCAATAAACACCTGTTCTCCAACGTGTCTGTTCTTATCTATTACTTTGATGGTGTTGTCCATGTAAGGTAGGCTCATTATATTCTCATTCAGGCTCTTCGCGGCGAAAAAAAATGTCTAGAGCACTGAAAAAACTTGACCCAAATGCAAGGCAGTGAGTGGTTATGTCACAACAGTAATGACGAGTCTTCCAGCTTGTCACGAGTGACGTGTCTCTCGCACAGTGACCAGTGACGTGTCTCTCGCACAGTGACCAGTGACGTGTCTAACACAGGGTGACCAGTGACGTGTCTAACACAGGGTGACCAGTGACGTGTCTAACACAGGGTGACCAGTGACGTGTCTAACACAGGGTGACCAATGACGTGTCTAACACAGGGTGACCAGTGACGTGTCTAACACAGGGTGACCAGTGACGTGTCTAACACAGGGTGACCAGTGACGTGTCTAACACAGGGTGACCAGTGAAAGTTTCTACTTTCAAATTTAGGGTCGATATTTACATTACCATAATTAAATAAATACATTGGGGAAAAGTTTCTCATTTCAGAAAAAATAAGTAAGAGGTGTTTCACGTGGTTCCCATGGATACAATTGTGTATTGCAAGGCATGTTGTGCAGTATTTGTTGTTCTAGTGTCCGTGATCACCACTATTGTTGTGCAGTATTTGTTGTTCTAGTGTCCGTGATCACCACTATTGTTGTGCAGTATTTGTTGTTCTAGTGTCCGTGATCACCACTATTGTTGTGCAGTATTTGTTGTTCTAGTGTCCGTGATCACCACTATTGTTGTGCAGTATTTGTTGTTCTAGTGTCCGTGATCATCACTATTGTTGTGCAGTATTTGTTGTTCTAGTGTCCGTGATCACCACTATTGTTGTGCAGTATTTGCTGTTCTAGTGTCCGTGATCACCACTATTGTTGTGCAGTATTTGTTGTTCTAGTGTCCGTGATCACCACTATTGTTGTGCAGTATTTGTTGTTCTAGTGTCCGTGATCACCACTATAGTTGTGCAGTATTTGTTGTTCTAGTGTCCGTGATCACCACTATTGTTGTGCAGTATTTGTTGTTCTAGTGTCCGTGATCACCACTATTTTGTGCAGTATTTGTTGTTCTAGTGTCGTGATCACCACATTGTTTGCAGTATTTGTTGTTCTATTCGGATCACCACTATTGTTGTGCAGTATTTGTTGTTCTATTTTCCGTGATCACCACTATTGTTGTGCAGTATTTGTTGTTCTAGTGTCCGTGATCACCACTATTGTTGTGCAGTATTTGTTGTTCTAGTGTCCGTGATCATCACTATTGTTGTGCAGTATTTGTTGTTCTAGTGTCCGTGATCACCACTATTGTTGTGCAGTATTTGTTGTTCTAGTGTCCGTGATCACCACTATTGTTGTGCAGTATTTGTTGTTCTAGTGTCCGTGATCACCACTATTATTGTGCAGTATTTGTTGTTCTAGTGTCCGTGATCACCACTATTGTTGTGCAGTATTTGTTGTTCTAGTGTCCGTGATCACCACTATTGTTGTGCAGTATTTGTTGTTCTAGTGTCCGTGATCATCACTATTGTTGTGCAGTATTTGTTGTTCTAGTGTCCGTGATCACCACTATTGTTGTGCAGTATTTGTTGTTCTAGTGTCCGTGATCACCACTATTGTTGTGTTTCCTTCTCCAAGTATTCGCTATCCTCATATATATCTAATACCTAAGTATTCATTTTAATTTTATTTTGAGAGAAATAATTTCGTTTCTTGTTTTGCTTAGTTAAGTGAAATAAGAGGCAGGACAAAGCAAGAACAGCGTCTACATAATACATGAACGTATAATATAGGCGAGGCGTAGCGAGGGTCATGTTAGCTACCTGTAGTTACCTTGTTAGGTTTAATTAAAGTCTATCAACTGCACGAAGGTCACTGAGGCTACAGCTTCCTTGTCTACTAATATCAAGAATAGTTTAATCCCTAAAGTAGGTATTAAAGTAACCTTTGTTACAGTCCCTCTGTGTTTAAATATACTGTATCGCTTCTCTTGTTCTAACTGTAATATTAGATATCTAGCTTCCCGGGCAGTGTTCCCAGGGTCTACGACCCTCGCGACCCGGTCCCAGACCAGGCCTCGCTGCTGATGCCTGCTACATGAAGGCTAACATAAGCACCACAGCCTGGCTGATCAGCCACATACTAGAAGAACTTGTCCAATTCTTTCTTGAAGAGAGCACGGAATCTGTTGGTAATCTCTTAAGGATGATGGGAAAACGTTGAAAAGTCATGGTCCCTTCACACTTACTAGGTTTCCACTAGGTATGTTAATGGGGTATATTTTGCACCGTCTGCCAAGCCTCTTTCATAGTTAACGATTTTTGTGTATGCAGATTTGGGACCAATCATTCTAGAATTTTCCAGGTGTAGAATATAAGAGTACCTCTCTCGCATATGTGACATACCTGTGACAAGTTTCAACAGTTCTATCTGCCAGCTCAGTCTGGGGGTCAGACCTCCCCCTCAATACATGATCACAAGGCTATTGTTACAGCAAACCTACACAGCAGCCTCAGCCTGGATAATCTAACGTACACACAATACCCGATATACATACACAAATACATACATAAATGACTATAAAACAGACGCACATACACTGGAGTGTACATACCCTGTGAGGGTCCTCAGGGTGTAGGGGCTGCGTGTAGGGGAGGGAGGAGGGGAGCCACAATATTAACATACTGTTTCTACCTTAATACATTTAACACTTAAATTAATACAACACTGTATGTGTACCGTAGCCTGCAAGTACAACTACCAGTTACTTGAATAAGTCACAATACAGTGACTGTAATAAGTCACAATACAGTGACTGTAATAAGTCACAATACAGTGACTGTAATAAGTCACAATACAGTGACTGTAATAAGTCACAATACAGTGACTGTAATAAGTCACAATACAGTGACTGTAATAAGTCACAATACAGTGACTGTAATAAGTCACAATACAGTGACTGTAATAAGTCACAATACAGTGACTGTAAAAAGTCATAAATTGGAAATTAAAACTGGACAATGTTTGGGTCCATAGCGGATCATCACATGGGGACTCACCTGTCACTAGTGTCACCAGTCTTCCTACTCCCACAGTCTGGTCTGTGACCAGGCTTCACTACCAGTCTTCTTACTCCCACAGTCTGGTCTGTGACCAGGCTTTACTACCAGTCTTCCTACTCCCACAGTCTGGTCTGTGGCCAGGCTTTACTACCAGTCTTCCTACTCCCACAGTCTGGTCTGTGACCAGGCTTTACTACCAGTCTTCCTACTCCCACAGTCTGGTCTGTGACCAGGCTTTACTACCAGTCTTCCTACTCCCACAGTCTGGTCTGTGGCCAGGCTTTACTACCAGTCTTCCTACTCCCACAGTCTGGTCTGTGACCAGGCTTACTACCAGTCTTCCTACTCCCACAGTCTGGTCTGTGACCAGGCTTCACTACCAGTCTTCTTACTCCCACAGTCTGGTCTGTGACCAGGCTTCACTACCAGTCTTCTTACTCCCACAGTCTGGTCTGTGACCAGGCTTCACTACCAGTCTTCCTACTCCCACAGTCTGGTCTGTGACCAGGCTTCACTACCAGTCTTCTTACTCCCACAGTCTGGTCTGTGACCAGGCTTCACTACCAGTCTTCTTACTCCCACAGTCTGGTCTGTGACCAGGCTTCACTACCAGTCTTCATACTCCCACAGTCTGGTCTGTGACCAGGCTTACTACCAGTCTTCCTACTCCCACAGTCTGGTCTGTGGCCAGGCTTACTACCAGTCTTCCTACTCCCACAGTCTGGTCTGTGGCCAGGCTTACTACCAGTCTTCCTACTCCCACAGTCTGGTCTGTGACCAGGCTTTACTACCAGTCTTCCTACTCCCACAGTCTGGTCTGTGACCAGGCTTCACTACCAGTCTTCCTACTCCCACAGTCTGGTCTGTGGCCAGGCTTTACTACCAGTCTTCCTACTCCCACAGTCTGGTCTGTGGCCAGGCTTACTACCAGTCTTCCTACTCCCACAGTCTGGTCTGTGACCAGGCTTACTACCAGTCTTCCTACTCCCACAGTCTGGTCTGTGCCAGGCTTCACTACCAGTCTTCCTACTCCCACAGTCTGGTCTGTGACCAGGCTTTACTACCAGTCTTCCTACTCCCACAGTCTGGTCTGTGACCAGGCTTCACTACCAGTCTTCCTACTCCCACAGTCTGGTCTGTGACCAGGCTTCACTACCAGTCTTCTTACTCCCACAGTCTGGTCTGTGACCAGGCTTCACTACCAGTCTTCTTACTCCCACAGTCTGGTCTGTGACCAGGCTTCACTACCAGTCTTCTACTCCCACAGTCTGGTCTGTGACCAGGCTTACTACCAGTCTTCCTACTCCCACAGTCTGGTTGTGACCAGGCTTCACTACCAGTCTTCTTACTCCCACAGTCTGGTCTGTGGCCAGGCTTACTACCAGTCTTCCTACTCCCACAGTCTGGTCTGTGGCCAGGCTTCACTACCAGTCTTCTACTCCCACAGTCTGGTATGTGACCAGGCTTACTACCAGTCTTCCTACTCCCACAGTCTGGTCTGTGACCAGGCTTCACTACCAGTCTTCCTACTCCCACAGTCTGGTCTGTGACCAGGCTTCACTACCAGTCTTCCTACTCCCACAGTCTGGTCTGTGACCAGGCTTTACTACCAGTCTTCCTACTCCCACAGTCTGGTTGTGCCAGGCTTCACTACCAGTCTTCTACTCCCACAGTCTGGTCTGTGGCCAGGCTTACTACCAGTCTTCCTACTCCCACAGTCTGGTCTGTGCCAGGCTTTACTACCAGTCTTCCTACTCCCACAGTCTGGTCTGTGGCCAGGCTTCACTACCAGTCTTCCTACTCCCACAGTCTGGTCTGTGGCCAGGCTTCACTACCAGTCTTCCTACTCCCACAGTCTGGTCTGTGGCCAGGCTTCACTACCAGTCTTCCTACTCCCACAGTCTGGTCTGTGGCCAGGCTTTACTACCAGTCTTCCTACTCCCACAGTCTGGTCTGTGGCCAGGCTTTACTACTAGTCTTCCTACTCCCACAGTCTGGTCTGTGGCCAGGCTTCACTACCAGTCTTCCTACTCCCACAGTCTGGTCTGTGACCAGGCTTTACTACCAGTCTTCCTACTCCCACAGTCTGGTCTGTGGCCAGGCTTCACTACCAGTCTTCCTACTCCCACAGTCTGGTCTGTGGCCAGGCTTCACTACCAGTCTTCCTCTCCGCTACGAGCCTTAATATCGTCCAGTTGTCTTTTCCAACATTATGTTAGCTGTGACTTGAGCTGCTGGATCACATAATTATCTTGTTACAACAAGTACATTCAGACAAGACAATGAATACTGTAGGCATATTCAGACATGATAATGTGTATAGTAGGTATAGTCTGACATGACAAGGTATACAGCAGGTATATTCTGACATGGCAATGCATACAACAGGTATATTCTGACATGACAAAGTATAAAACAGATATATTCTGACATGAGAATTTATACAGTAGGTATATTCTGAAATGATAATGTGTACGTACTATATGATATACCTAGAAAGTGACATGCAAACACACTATTAAACAGAGATAACAGTGATCAAACTGACAGTTTGATTCACACAGAAAAACAACACAAATATTTGTTTAGGTTAAATATTACAAGTTATTATAAGGTTGCCTAAATATTACAAGTTTTTAAAAGGTTGCATGATTTTTTTCTCGTTCCTCCAACTTTCGTTTGTTACGCTCATTACTCGAGAACGCCTCATCCTATCCGCTTTAAATTTTCAAGGCTTGTGTACGATAACGAGGACCACATTCTTGGAACAACTGGCATATTATCTCCTTCATAGTATAATAATAAGGTAACTGTATTTGTGTATACCTGAATAAACTTACTAATCCCCAGCATCCTGGAATGGCCCGGATAACTAAAAAAAATCCTCAGTGGCGGAGCTTCAACGTTCAGAAAAGTGGTCTCATAATTCAACAACAACGCAGAGTGACATTCAAGAGTGTCGCTGAAGGTCTGACTATTTTGTGTGGAAAATAATGAGAAATTTTTACTCTCCTTAAATCGCGTTAAATAAATTTCAGTTTACCTCTTGTTAACGGCAACAATATTTAAGCATGATGCATCTTACTGCTAGGTCAGTACCCGTACAGTTTTGTTTGTATGCAGACAAATTTGTTGAACTACTAAAATAATTAAAAAAAATGGAATCATTGCCATATCTGGAGAATGACTAATCTAATCGGCTTCAAATTTTCACCACTGGTGTGGTTCCTGAGCACAAAGATCACGCTGGTATTACCTGCCATAAGAGCTGATTTGCCAGTTTTATTGAAAAGTGATATTAATTTTTTTATATTCAATAGCTAAAGAATGTTTTTTCTGATTGGCTTCAACATATTATTTGTAGCACGTTTTACCTATTCGGCACACACACACACACACACACATATATATATATATATATATATATATATATATATTTTAGACCCCCGGATTAAGTACTGCTCCAAACTCGAACAATTATGTAAGAGTATTTTTGTAAGTGCTTTTGTAAGTGTATTTTTGGGGGCCTAAAAGGACTAATCTAATTTACATTATTCCTTATGGGAACAAATTCGTTCGGTAACGGCACTTGAACAGAATTCTGTAACGAAATAATGACGTAATCCGGGGGTCCACGTATATATATATATATATATATATATATATATATATATATATATATATATATATATATATATATATATATATATATATATATATATATCAACACCAGTGTTGTCAGTATACTACACCAGTGTTGTCAGTATACTACACCAGTGTTGTCAGTATGCTACACCAGTGTTGTCAGTATACTTCACTAGTGTTGTCAGGTTGAGGACGATCAGAAGAGGCTTTCTCAAGTTATTACATGAATACCAAATCTGGGAATGGTCAAAATAAAACTGACCAGAGGACACCTGTAATTGCTAACAACTGTAGGAACACTTACCTTTTTACAGTGTAGCAGTTCGGAAAATTTGAAGTCGATCTGATGAGATGTTCTCGAGTTTTAAACTAAAACCTTCAAGGGGAAAAATTACAGATACTCCTTCGAGGACACTTAATTGTGATAATACGGAAGTGGTGTGGATGAGTGGGGGATGATTGAATGAGTGGGGATGAGTGAATGAGTGGGGGATGAGTGGGTGAATGAGTGGGAGATGAGTGAATGAATGGGGGATGAGTGGGAGAGGAGTGAATGAGTGGGGGATGAGTGAATGAGTGGGAGATGAGTGAATGAGTAGGGGATGAATGGATGACGAGTGAATGAGTGGGGGATGAGTGGGTGAATGAGTGGGTGATGAGTGAATGAGTGGGTGATGAGTGAATGAGTGGGGGATGAGTGGGTGAATGAGTGTGGGATGAGTGGGTGAATGAGTGGGAGATGAGTGAATGAGTTGGGGATGATTGGGTGAATGAGTGGGAGATGAGTGAATGAGTGGGGGATGAGTGGGTTATGAGTGAATGAGTGGGAATGAATGAGTGGGTGAATGTGTGGGGGATGAGTGAGTGAATGAGTAGGGGATGAGTGGGGGATGAGAATGAATGAGTGGGGGATGAGTGGGTGAATCAGTGGGAGATGAGTGAATGAGTGGGGGATGATTGGGTGAATGAGTGGGAGATGAGTGAATGAGTGGGGGATGAGTGAATGAGTGGGTGATGAGTGAATGAGTGGGGGATGAGTGGGTGAATGAGTGGGTGATGAGTGAATGAGTGGGGGATGAGTGGGTGAATGAGTGGGAGATGAGTGAATGAGTGGGGGATGATTGGATGAATGAGTGGGAGATGAGTGAATGAGTGGGTTATGAGTGAATGAGTGGGAGATGAGTGGGTGATGAGTGGGTGATGAGTGAATGAGTGGGGGATGAGTGGGTGAATGAGTGGTAATGAATGAGTGGGTGAATGAGTGGTAATGAATGAGTGGGTGAATGAGTGGGTGATGAGAGAATGAGTGGGGGATGAGTGGGTGAATGAGTGGGGAATGAGTGAATTAGTGGGGGATGAGTGGGTGAATGAGTGGGGAATGAGTGAATTAGTGGGGGATGAGTGGGTGAATGAGTGGGGGATGAGTGAGTGAATGAGTGGGGATGAGTGAAGTGGGAGATGAGTGAGTGAATGAGTGGGGATGAGTGAATGAGTGGGGATGAGTGAATGAGTGGGGATGAGTGAGTGAATGAGTGGGGGATGAGTGGGAGATGGGGGTAGTGAACCCTGGAACTTGAACATGAACTATGGCACTGTCTTCACCAGATTCTTGACACTGAACTCGTGCCAAAAATATCACTGAATCCTACGAAATGTGGCAAGGATTTTGAACAAAGTGTCTGAGCGTGACGGTGTATAACCCACCAGCTGGTGCAGCTGAACACACATGTAACCCACTAGCTGGTGCAGCTGAACACACATGTAACCCACCAGCTGGTGCAGCTGAACACACATGTAACCCACTAGCTGGTGCAGCTGAACACACATGTAACCCACTAGCTGGTGCAGCTGAACACACATGTAACCCACTAGCTGGTGCAGCTGAACACACATGTAACCCACTAGCTGGTGCAGCTGAACACACATGTAACCCACCAGCTGGTGTAGCTGAACACACATGTAACCCACTAGCTGGTGCAGCTGAACACACATGTAACCCACTAGCTGGTGCAGCTGAACACACATGTAACCCACTAGCTGGTGCAGCTGAACACACATGTAACCCACTAGCTGGTGCAGCTGAACACACATGTAACCCACTAGCTAGTGCAGCTGAACACACATGTAACCCACTAGCTGGTGCAGCTGAACACACATGTAACCCACTAGCTGGTGCAGCTGAACACACATGTAACCCACTAGCTGGTGCAGCTGAACACACATGTAACCCACTAGCTGGTGCAGCTGAACACACATGTAACCCACTAGCTGGTGCAGCTGAACACACATGTAACCCACTAGCTGGTGCAGCTGAACACACATGTAACCCACTAGCTGGTGCAGCTGAACACACATGTAACCCACTAGCTGGTGCAGCTGAACACACATGTAGAGTAACACTGAAACGATGTTTCGCCCGTGTAACAGGCTTTACTAAGTTATTATTAAGTAACTAACAACCAGCATTTTTACACTAGTATAACGTGAGGTGGGGGCAGGTAACTTCACACTTCCCGAGCAGTTAGTTACCTGCTCATGCTCCACTCCATGCTTGTGTATGTTACCTGCTCACGCTCCACTCCATGCTTGTGTATGTTACCTGCTCACGCTCCACTCCATGCTTGTGTATGTTACCAGCTCACGCTCCACTCCATGCTTGTGTATGTTACCTGCTCACGCTCCACTCCATGCTTGTGTATGTTACCTGCTCACGCTCCACTCCATGCTTGTGTATGTTACCTGCTCACGCTCCACTCCATGCTTGTGTATGTTACCTGCCCACGCTCCACTCCATGCTTTTGTATGTTACCTGCCCACGCTCCACTCCATGCTTGTGTATGTTGCCTGCTCACGCTCCACTCCATGCTTGTGTATGTTACCTGCTCACGCTCCACTCCATGCTTGTGTATGTTACCTGCTCACGCTCCACTACATGCTTGTGTATGTTACCTGCTCACGCTCCACTCCATGCTTGTGTATGTTACCAGCTCACGCTCCACTCCATGCTTGTGTATGTTACCTGCTCACGCTCCACTCCATGCTTGTGTATGTTACCTGCTCACGCTCCACTCCATGCTTGTGTATGTTACCTGCTCACGCTCCACTCCATGCTTGTGTATGTTACCTGCTCACGCTCCACTCCATGCTTGTGTATGTTACCTGCTCACGCTCCACTCCATGCTTGTGTATGTTACCTGCTCACGCTCCACTCCATGCTTGTGTATGTTACCTGCTCACGCTCCTCTCCATGCTTGTGTATGTTACCTGCTCACGCTCCTCTCCATGCTTGTGTATGTTACCTGCTCTCGCTCCACTCCATGCTTGTGTATGTTACCTGCTCACGCTCCACTCCATGCTTGTGTATGTTACCTGCCCACGCTCCACTCCATGCTTGTGTATGTTACCTGCTCACGCTCCACTCCATGCTTGTGTATGTTACCTGCTCACGCTCCACTCCATGCTTGTGTATGTTACCTGCTCACGCTCCACTCCATGCTTGTGTATGTTACCTGCTCACGCTCCACTCCATGCTTGTGTATGTTACCTGCTCACGCTCCACTACATGCTTGTGTATGTTACCTGCTCACGCTCCACTCCATGCTTGTGTGTTACCTGCTCACGCTCCACTCCATGCTTGGTATGTTACCTGCTCACGCTCCACTCCATGCTTGGTATGTTACCTACTCACGCTCCACTCCATGCTTGTGTATGTTACCTGCTCACGCTCCACTCCTGCTTGTGTATGTTACCTGCTCACGCTCCACTCCATGCTTTGTATGTTACCTGCTCACTCCCTCCATGCTGTATTCCTCTCATCCTCCATGCTTGTGTATGTTACTCTCACGCTCCACTCCATGCTTGGTAGTTACCTGCTCACGCTCCACTCATGCTTGTGTATGTTACCTGCTCAGCTCCACTCCATGCTGTTGTCCTGTCAGCTCCATCTTTGTGTACCTGTCACGCTCCACTACATGCTTGTGTATGTTACCTGCTCACGCTCCACTCCATGCTTGTGTATGTTACCTGCACGCTCACTCCATGCTTTGTATGTTACCTGCTACTCCCTCCATGCTTGTGTATGTTACCTGCTCACGCTCCACACATGTGTGATGTTACCTGCTCACGCTCCTCCATGCTTGTATGTTACCTGCTCGCTCCACTCCATGCTTGTGTATGTTACCTGCTCGCTCACTCCATGCTTGTGTATGTTCCTGCTCACGCTCCACTCCATGCTTGTTATGTTACCTGCTCAGCTCCACTCCATGCTTTGTATGTTCCTGCTCGCTCCACTCCATGCTTGTTTATGTTACCTGCTGCTCCACTCCATGCTTGTATGTTACCTGCTCACGCTCCACTCCATGCTTGTGTATGTTACCTGCTCACCACTCCATGCTTGTGTATTTACCTGCTCACCCCACTCCATGCTTGTGTATGTTACCTGCTCACGCTCCACTCCATGTTGTGTATGTTACCTGCTCCCTCCCCCATGCTTGTGTATGTTACCTGCTCACGCCACTCCATGCTTGGTGTATGTTACCTGCTCACGCTCCACTCCATGCTTGTGTATGTTACCTGCTCACGCTCCACTCCATGCTTGTGATGTTACCTGCTCACGCTCCACTCCATGCTTGTGTATGTTACCTGCTCACGCTCCACTCCATGCTTGTGTATGTTACCTGCTCACGCTCCCTCCATGCTTGTGTATGTTACCTGCTCACGCTCCACTCCATGCTTGTGATGTTACCTGCTCACGCTCCACTCCATGCTTGTGTATGTTACCTGCTCACGCTCCACTCCATGCTTGTGTATGTTACCTGCTCACGCTCCACTCCATGCTTGTGTATGTTACCTGCTCACGCTCCACTCCATGCTTGTGTATGTTACCTGCTCACGCTCCACTCCATGCTTGTGTATGTTACCTGCTCACGCTCCACTCCACTGCTTGTTGTGTATGTTACCTGCTCACGCTCCACTCCATGCTTGTGTATGTTACCTGCTCACGCTCCACTCCATGCTTGTGTATGTTACCTGCTCACGCTCCACTCCATGCTTGTGTATGTTACCTGCTCACGCTCCACTCCATGCTTGTGTATGTTACCTGCTCACGCTCCACTCCATGCTTGTGTATGTTACCTGCTCACGCTCCACTCCATGCTTGTGTATGTTACCTGCTCACGCTCCACTCCATGCTTGTGTATGTTACCTGCTCACGCTCCACTCCATGCTTGTGTATGTTACCTGCTCACGCTCCACTCCATGCTTGTGTATGTTACCTGCTCACGCTCCACTCCATGCTTGTGTATGTTACCTGCTCACGCTCACTCCATGCTTGTGTATGTTACCTGCTCACGCTCCACTCCATGCTTGTGTATGTTACCTGCTCACGCTCCACTCCATGTTTGTGTATGTTACCTGCTCACGCTCCACTCCATGCTTGTGTATGTTACCTGCTCACGCTCCACTCCATGCTTGTGTATGTTACCTGCTCACGCTCCACTCCATGCTTGTGTATGTTACCTGCTCACGCTCCACTCCATGTTTGTGTATGTTACCTGCTCACGCTCCACTCCATGCTTGTGTATGTTACCTGCTCACGCTCCACTCCTTGCTTGTGTATGTTGTTAAAGACAAATACAGCAAAAGGAGACCTGATGTTAGTACGATGGTTCATCTTGGTGAAGCTTCATCAAGTGCCTGACATAACCTCGTGTAAGTGAAAGTCGTATTAAAAATGTCTTGTTTTCATTTATGTATCATTTTAACCATTTTCACTGACTTGAAAAAAGATTGCTACATCAATTCTGTTATTTATGAGTTGCGGAGACGCACGTGGAGACAAACACAGTGTAAAAAGAGACACTGTATATTTCTACACTGTGTTTCTGCCGCCACGTGAGTGTTCTTAATTCATCATCTCGACAAGTATCCTCTACAGTGTGATGCTTCATCTGTTATTTATATAGATATTGCAACTAAATTTTCAAACATATTAGAAAACGCCTCAAATCGCATCCGAAACGTCAAAAGATTTATTTTTTCTCGTTCTCATGTCAAGTCAAAACTGTGTTAGCATTTGTGTGAATTTCAAAACATAACTCATGACACTCATCAAGGTGACTGGTGGCACTCATGAAGGTGACTGTTGGCACTCTAGGTGACTGGTGGCACACATCAATCACTCGTGGCACTCTCATCTACCTGCAGCCTGGCACTTACCCAACAACATACGTGTCAGTCATCACCGTCAGCCATCCTTCAAACATCACTTACCTGCAACACAAAAACAACAACTTTAAGAATGATGAATAAAACTTGATTAATGAATACGTAGTATATAGAGTTTAAGATTGACGAATGCATCAAGTTTAAGACTGATGGATGTACTAAGCTTAATATTAATGCATATATACATCAGCTTAAAATATATGAATACATCTCAATACATAACCAAAATCCAGAAGATTATTTTCAATTTATTATTAGTTATTAATAATACTATTATTTTCACGAAGAACTAATTCGGAAGGGCGTCATACAGAGTCTGGGAAACATGAAATAACGAAGTTATATCTAAGAAAGGGTCGGGTGGTTCAAATTCCTTGGATCAAAAGTCCTTCAGAAGCTATGACATTCCTCACTCCCCACTCCCCCAACCTAAAGGGAGAATGATTTCAATAAACACTACTCAGATAACTACGAGATAACTGGAACTTGCTATATGAACTACAAGATAACTGGAACTAGGCTATATGAACTACAAGATAACTGGAACTAGGCTATATGAACTACAAGATAACTGGAACTAGGCTATATGAACTACAAGATAACTGGAACTAGGCTATATGAACTACAAGATAACTGGAACTAGGCTATATGAACTACAAGATAACTGGAACTAGGCTATATGAACTACAAGATAACTGGAACTAGGCTATATGAACTACAAGATAACTGGAACTAGGCTGGAACAAAAAACCACATTCACTAAAAACAACAGACATAGCCCCACTCAACAAAGGTGGCAGTAAAGCAATTGTAAAGAACTACAGACCGATAGCACTAACATCCCATATCATAAAAATCTTTGAGAGGGTTCTAAGAAGCAAGATCGCCAACCACCTAGATACCCATCAATTACACAACCCAGGGCAACACGGGTTTAGAGCATGTCGCTCCTGCCTGTCCCAGCTACTGGACCACTATGACAAGGTCCTGGATGCTACAGAGGATAAATAAAAGGCAAATGTAGTATACATAGACTTTGCGAAAGCCTTCGACAAGTGTGACCATGGTGTAATAGCGCACAAAATGCGTGATAAAGGAATAACAGGAAAAGTTGGTAGATGGATCTATAACTGCCTAAAAAATAGAACACAAAGACTAATAGTAAACAGAGCAAAGTCTGAGGCAGCTACGGTGAAAAGCTCTGTTCCAAGGACAGAGATGTAAGCCATAGTTCCGTGTCTTCCTTTGCGGATGACACCCGAAATGCCATGGCAGTGTCCTCCATCGAAGACACCGCAAGACTCCAAGCGGACATCAACCAAATCTTCAAATGGGCCACTCAAAACAATATGAAGTTCAGTGAAAAGAAATTTCAACTACTCAGATATGGAAAACTTGAGGAAATTAAAACTGTATCATCCTCATATCATACAACAAATTCTAGCCATACAATACAGCGAAAAAGTAATGTGAAGGACCTGGGAGTGATAATGTCAGAGGATCTCATCTTCAAAGACCACAACAATGTATCTACTGCATCTGCTAGGAAAATGATAGGATGAATAATGAGAACCTTCAAAACTAGGGACACCAAGCCCACGACGATTCTCTTCAAATCGCTTGTTCTCTCTAGGCTGGAATACTGCTGTACACTAACTGCCCCCTTCAAGGCAAGCGAAACTGCTGACCTGGAAAGTGTACAAAGAACTTTCACGGCACACACAAAGTACGACAAAGCACCTAAATTACTGGGAACGGTTGAAGTCCCTTGATTTGTATTCCCTGGAACGCAGGCGAGAGATATACATGATAATATACACTTGGAAAATCCTAAAGGGATTAGTACCAAACTTGCACACGAAAATCACTCCCTATGAAAGCAAAAGACTCGGCAGGAGATGCAACATTTCCCCAATGAAAAGCAGGAGCGCCACGAGGACACTGAGAGACAACACAATAAGTGTCAGGGGCCCAAGACTGTTCAACTGCCTCCCAGCATACATAAGGGGGATTACCAATAGACCCCTGGCTGTCTTCAAGGCACTTGACAGGCACCTAAAGTCAGTACCTGACCAGCCGGGCTGTGGTTCGTACGTCAGTTTGCGTGTGGCGAGCAGTAACAGCCTGGTTGATCAGACCCTGATTCACCACAAGGCCTGGTCTCAGACCGGGCCGCGGGATCGTTGACCCCCGAAACCCTCTCCAAGTATACTCCAGGCTACATGAACTGTGAGATAACTAGAGCCAGACTATATGTAAGTACAATATAACTAGAGCCAGGCTATATGAACTACAAGATAACTGGAGCAAGGCTACAATAACTACAAGATAACCTGAGCCAGGCTACAATAACTACAAGATAACCTGAGCCAGGCTTCATGAACTACAAGATAACTGGAGCCAGGCTATAATAACAAGATAACTGGAGCCTGGCTATAATAACAAGATAACTGGAGCCAGGCTACAATAACTACAAGATAACCTGAGCCAGGCTACAATAACTACAAGATAACCTGAGCCAGGCTACAATAACTACAAGATAACTGGAGCCAGGCTTCATGAACTACAAGATAACTGGAGCCAGGCTATAATAACAAGATAACTGGAGCCTGGCTATAATAACAAGATAACTGGAGCCAGGCTACAATAACTACAAGATAACTGGAGCCAAGCTATAATAACAAGATAACTGGAGCCTGGCTATAATAACAAGATAACTGGAGCCAGGCTACATGAACTACAAGATAACTGGAGCCAGGCTACATGAACTACAAGATAACTGGAGACAGGCTACAATAACTACAAGATAACTGGAGCCAATCTATATGAACTACAAGATAACTGGAGCCAGGCTACAATAACTACAAGATAACTGCAAGACTCTAAGCAGACATCACCCAAATCTTTAAAGGGGCTGCAGAAAACAATATGAAGTTCAATGATGAGAAATTTAAATTACTCAGATATGGAAAACGTGAGGAAATTAAAATTTCATCGGAGTATAAAACAAATTCCAACCACACAATAGATCGAAAAACTAATGTCAAAGACCTGGGAGTGATCATGTCAGAGGATCTCACCCTCAAGAGCCATAACACTGTAGCAATCACATCTGCTAGAAAAATGACAGGATGGATAATGAGAACCTTCAAAATCAGGCATGCCAAGCCCATGCTGACACTTTTCAGGTCGCTTGTTCTATCTAGGCTCCAATATTGCTGCACACTAACTGCACCTTTCAAGGCAGGTGAAATTGCTGACCTAGAAAATGTGCAGAGAACCTTCACGGCACGCATAACTGCGATAAACCACCTCAATTACTGGGAACACTTGAAGTTCCTAAGCCTGTACTCCCTAGAACGCAGGCGGGAGAGATACATTATTATATACACTTGGAAAATCCTAGAGGGATTAGTACCAAATTTGCACACGAGAGTCACTCCCTACAAAAGCAAAAGACTCGGCAGACAATGTAACATCCCCCCAATGAAAAGCAGGGGTGCCACTAGCACGTTGAGAGAGAACACAATAAGTGTCAGGGGCCCAAGACTGTTCAACTGCCTCCCAGCGTACATAAAGGGGATTACCAATAGACCCCTGGCTCTCTTCAAGCAGGCACTGGACAGGCACCTAAAGTCGGTACCTGACCAGCCGGGCTGTGGTTCGTACGTCGGACTGCGTGCGGCCAGCAGTAACAGCCTGATTGATCAGGCTCTGATCCACCATGAGGCCTGGCCACAGACTGGGCCGCGTGGGCGTTGACCCCCGGAACTCTCTCCAGGTAAACTCCAGGTAACTGGAGCCAGGCTATACGAACTACAAGATAACTGGAGCCAGGCTATATGAACTACAAGATAACTGGAGCCAGGCTATATGAACTACAAGATAACTGGAGCCAGGCTACAATAACTACAAGATAACTGGAGCCAGGCTACAACAACTACAAGATAACTGGAGCCAGGCTACAATAACTACAAGATAACTGGAGCCAGGCTACAATAATTACAAGATAACTGGAGCCAGGCTTCATGAACTACAAGATAACTGGAGCCAGGCTACAATAACTACAAGATAACTGGAGTGAGACTATACGAACTATAAGATAACTGGAGCCAGGCTACAATAACTACAAGATAACTGAAGCCAGGCTACAATAACTACAAGATAACTGGAGCCAGGCTTCATGAATTACAAGATAACTGGAGCCAGGCTACAATAACTACAAGATAACTGGAGCCAGGCTATATGAACTACAAGATAACTGGAGCCAGGCTACAATAACTACAAGATAACTGGAGCCAGGCTATACGAACTACAAGATAACTGGAGCCAGGCTACAATAACTACAAGATAACTGGAGCCAGGCTATACGAACTACAAGATAACTGGAGCCAGGCTACAATAACTACAAGATAACTGGAGCCAGGCTTCATGAATTACAAGATAACTGGAGCCAGGCTACAAGAACTACAAGATAACTGGAGCCAGGCTTCATGAACTACAAGATAACTGGAGCCAGGCTACATGAACTACAAGATAACTGGAGCCAGGCTACATGAACTACAAGATAACTGGAGCCAGGCTATATGAACTACAAGATAACTGGAGCCAGGCTACATGAACTACAAGATAACTGGAGCCAGGCTACATGAACTACAAGATAACTGGAGCCAGACTACATGAACTACAAGATAACTGGAGCCAGACTACATGAACTACAAGATAACTGGAGCCAGACTACATGAACTACAAGATAACTGGAGCCAGGCTTCATGAACTACAAGATAACTGGAGCCAGACTACATGAACTACAAGATAACTGGAGCCAGACTACATGAACTACAAGATAACTGGAGCCAGACTACATGAACTACAAGATAACTGGAGCCAGGCTTCATGAACTACAAGATAACTGGAGCCAGGCTACATGAACTACAAGATAACTGGAGCCAGACTACATGAACTACAAGATAACTGGTGCCAGACTACATGAACTACAAGATAACTGGTGCCAGACTACATGAACTACAAGGTAAGTGGAACTAGGATATTCATCGTCCTTCAAATTGAGAATTACCAAGATTCCTTTATATTTTCATGGTAAACTTTGTTTCTTCACACAGTTCCTAATGAGCTGAGCTGTGGCGCCTCCGTCTGCGTGTAGCAATAATCAACAGCCTAATTGACCTGGATACTAATTAAGGTAGATAACATCTTAAACAGGTAGCCCCTTAAGCATGAGGTGGCCTTTAACCTGAAATTTGTCAAAAAGAAAGTGTTTTTGGGTTACTTTCAATGTCACTGCTGCCTTTTTGCTGTTGCTCTTGGGCTTTTGTTTATGCTTTTAGTTCAAGTTCCGTATTTTCTCAACCAGTATATCTTTTCGTTCTTGAAAAAGTCTGGAACATTTGAGTTCTTTGAATCTTTGTATAAGGAGCGTCAGCCCCTTTCCAACTTGCATCTTCACCTCTTTCTCTGAATGGCACCAGTCTGAAGCATGCGTGCAGTGCCACTGCCTCAATCCTCTCCAGACACTGGTGCAGAGTCATATTACTCAGATTATAAAACAGAAACATTTCAGAGAAGTTATGATTTACTTGTTGCCATTAACGTTTATTGTTGAAAAAGAAACTGTTGAAAACATCATCGGGATGATTACTGAGTGACTCCAGTGTGGTGGTAGTGGTGGTGGTGTGCAGCACGCACCTCTGGACCGAGTAGTTGGTGAACCACCACCACCACCACCACTAGCATACGCATCACAACCACTTGCATCCACACACCCCAAAACCACCACTAATACCAACATCTGCATCATCACTTCCACTTCTACCGCCACAACCTGCATCAAAGACTACCACCACCTGCATCAAAGACTACCACCACCTGCATCAAAGACTACCACCACCTGCATCAAAGACCTCCATCACCACCATCTCCACCTGCACCAGCAGTACTGTGTGTGGGCCAAGTTCAGCCTGCTTGAGCGTGGCAGCCAATACCTTCAGTGCTCTCCAGGCAGCGTTCCTTTCAACACACTCCACTGAGCTCTCTTGCTCCACTTTTGAATATAATGGACTTCTCTGATGAGGATGATGATAAGAAGAAAAATTTCAAGAATCTTGTGATGGCCGGGTCTCACAAGATGACGTTGGTGCCTCTGTGATGGCCGGGTCTCACAGGATGACGCTGGTGCCTCTGTGATGGCCGGGTCTCACAGGATGACGCTGGTGCCTCTGTGATGGCCGGGTCTCACAGGATGACGCTGGTACCTCTGAAATGTGGCGGCGACGGTGACGCCTCGACCCTGCATACACATGCTGTAATTAATCCAAAACTGAAGCTACAGTCCCCTAGCTACTTACCCGGAGGCGTCATTTCACAGGCTATACAAATCACAAAGACGACATCAATCACGAAAAACTAGACATCATACATTATTAAAACATTTGAGAGTGAAGAAAAGTGACAATCACAAGGAAACACAACATTTACACAAGCAGGGACAACAGGAGTTTAAACCCGGACGATCTTGCTGGACACACTCGATGATAAACAAAATACCCAAATAGTACAGTATACACAGGCTTTATAAAAGCCTTCGACAAGAGTGATCATGGCGCAATTTACGTGTTAAAGGAATACCTAGAAAAGTGGTCGGATGGATCATTAACTTTATAAATATTTAGACTAAAAAACAGTAGTCTACAAAGGTGAGAGGATAAATTCGATACATATGCAACACTTGGGTATTTTTACTGAGGAAACGTTTCGCCACACAGTGGAGTCCATCAATCTTGAAAAGACTGATGGACTCACTACATCGATTCCAGGTTAAGGGACTGATTACCTCAAACTCCTTCTGATCTTCACTACTCTTCTTTGTACATTACTGATGAAGCCACTGTGGCGAAACGTTTCCCCAATAAAGATCCCCAAGTGTTGCACATGTGTCTAATACATATATCAACTTGTCGGTTCTCTGAACCATTTATGTACAAAGGTGAGAGGTCTCCCGCCAGCGGGAGATGCGTCCGTAAAAACTTGCATTTGTGGTCACAGTGGTGCCTATGCTAACCTTCCTATCGTGTTTAAATATACCTAGTTGTATGAATCTTATTGTAGCCAGCTGGCCCGGTGGCTAGCGCGTCGGTCTGAAGTTTTATGACTCTCTGACCGCGGGTTCAATCCCCGCCCTTGGTATGGTTTGTTTGCAATCGTGTCATTACGATCTCATGAGTCCTGTTGTTGTAAAGCCACGCTGGAATATGAGTGCCATCTACTGAGAACGCAGTAAACCTATAAGCTCAAGTCTCCAGTAGGCAACATAAAAAAATACGATGCTCAACAAGAAAAAAATTCAACTACTACATTATGGAATTTTTTAAGAACAAAATGAACCATAATGTAAAAATCAATCAAACTACGTGATCAAACAGAAGACTAATGTAGGGAGGAGACTTAAAAGTAAACATGTTTGAAGATCTTACATCCCAGGGTCACAGCAGTATTAATATTTCTTTTAGTTATGTAAGAATGGTCAGTGGAGTCTGACAAAGATCCATTGTGACCTCTTTAATCCTGTTTTCTGCGATACCGCTCACAGGATGAGCTGCGGATGCGCCATAAACTAGCCGCTCAGGCGACACAACTAAACTCTCAGAACCACAAGACATGACAAGTCAATGACGACACTTTTTAAGGCGCTTGTACTCTCTAGACTGGAATAATACTGTACACCAACAACCCCTTGTAAGGTAGGTGACACTACAGACAAGAGAACTTTCACGTCCTACATCAATTCAAATACTTTAATTACTGGAAACATCTACACTCACTCAAGCTGTACTAAATGAAAGAAAGGCAACAATGATATGTCATAATTTATACGTGGAAAAACAGGAATGTTACAGAGGAAGGATGGTAAACTGCGTAACACACCGAGTGGAAAACACGGGTGAAATAAGGACAGTAAGAGATAAATCAATAAGTGTCCAAGACTTTTCAACATCCTCACTTCAAGTGTAAGTGGAATTTGCAAGTGACCCTTATCTTCGTGATCAACTGGGCTGTGGTATCTACGTGGGCATGCACGCAGCTAGTACTAACAGTCTGACCAACCAGTCAGTCAATAGGGGTCCTGGTCTAAGACCGTTTCGCGGAGTGACTAACATAACAATTCATGTGTGAACATGACGGAGACCACCACAAGTGTGTGAACATGATGGAGACCACCACAAGTGTGTGAACATGACGGAGACCACCACAAGTGTGTGAACATGACGGAGACCACCACAAGTGAGTGAACATGACGGAGACCACCACAAGTGTGTGAACATGATGGAGACCACCACAAGTGTGTGAACATGACGGAGACCACCACAAGTGTGTGAACATGATGGAGACCACCACAAGTGTGTGAACATGACGGAGACCACCACAAGTGTGTGAACATGACGGAGACCACCACAAGTGAGTGAACATGACGGAGACCACCACAAGTGTGTGAACATGATGGAGACCACCACAAGTGTGTGAACATGACGGAGACCACCACAAGTGTGTGAACATGATGGAGACCACCACAAGTGTGTGAACATGACGGAGACCACCACAAGTGTGTGAACATGACGGAGACCACCACAAGTGAGTGAACATGACGGAGACCACCACAAGTGTGTGAACATGATGGAGACCACCACAAGTGTGTGAACATGACGGAGACCACCACAAGTGAGTGAACATGACGGAGACCACCACAAGTGTGTGAACATGACGGAGACCACCACAAGTGTGTGAACATGATGGAGACCACCACAAGTGTGTGAACATGACGGAGACCACCACAAGTGTGTGAACATGACGGAGACCACCACAAGTGAGTGAACATGACGGAGACCACCACAAGTGTGTGAACATGACGGAGACCACCACAAGTGTGTGAACATGACGGAGACCACCACAAGTGTGTGAACATGACGGAGACCACCACAAGTGTGTAGACATGACGGAGACCACCACAAGTGTGTGAACATGACGGAGACCACCACAAGTGTGTAAACATGACGGAGACCACCACAAGTGTGTGAACATGACGGAGACCACCACAAGTGTGTGAACATGACGGAGACCACCACAAGTGTGTGAACATGACGGAGACCACCACAAGTGTGTGAACATGACGGAGACCACCACAAGTGTGTGAACATGACGGAGACCACCACAAGTGTGTAGACATGACGGAGACCACCACAAGTGTGTAGAGACAATGTGAGAAGTGAGACTGGAGACAGTGTGAGAAGTGAGACTGGAGACAGTGTGAGAAGTGAGACTGGAGACAGTGTGAGAAGATAGACTGGAGACAGTGTGAGAAGTGAGACTGGAGACAGTGTGAGAAGTGAGACTGGAGACAGTGTGAGAAGTGAGACTGGAGACAGTGTGAGAAGTGAGACTGGAGACAGTGTGAGAAGTGAGACTGGAGACAGTGTGAGAAGTGAGACTGGTGACAGTGTGAGAAGAGAGACTGGAAACAGTGTGAGAAGATAGACTGGAGACAGTGTGAGAAGTGAGACTGGAGACAGTGTGAGAAGTGAGACTGGTGACAGTGTGAGAAGAGAGACTGGAGACAGTGTGAGAAGTGAGACTGGAGACAGTGTGAGAAGTGAGACTGGAGACAGTGTGAGAAGTGAGACTGGAGACAGTGTGAGAAGTGAGACTGGAGACAGTGTGAGAAGTGAGACTGGAGACAGTGTGAGAAGTGAGACTGGAGACAATGTGAGAAGTGAGACTGGAGACAGTGTGAGACTGGAGACAGTGTGAGAAGATAGACTGGAGACAGCGTGAGAAGATAGACTGGAGACAGTGTGAGAAGATAGACTGGAGACAATGTGAGAAGATAGACTGGAGACAGTGTGAGAAGAGAGACTGGAGACAGTGTGAGAAGATAGACTGGAGACAGTGTGAGAAGTGAGACTGGAGACAGTGTAAGAAGATAGACTGGAGACAGTGTGAGAAGATAGACTGGAGACAGTGAGACTGGAGACAGTGTGAAAAGAGAGACTGGAGACAGTGTGAGAAGTGAGACTGGAGACAGTGTGAGAAGTGAGACTGGAGACAGTGTGAGAAGACAAGGAGTGTTGCAGCAATGTTCTGGTCGACATTTATTGATCAACATTCCCCCCCACTCCTTCACCCTCCACCCCCCTCTCTCACCCTGCACCCCCACTCTTTCACCCTCCACCCCCACTCCCTCACCCTTCACCCTCCACCCCCATTCCCACACCCTCCACTCCCACACCCTCCACCGCCACTCCCTCACCCCCACTCCCTTACCCTCCACTCCCCGCTCCCACACCCTGCACCCCCACTCCCACACCCTGCACCCCACTCCCACCCCTCCACCCCCTCCCTCACCCTCCACCCTCCCTCACACAAACATTATATCGTTTATTTTTAACCTCCAATGTTATAAGAGAAACAACAACACGGGTTCTACAAGTGACCTTGATACTGTCACATGTAACGTCTGCAGATCCCACTAAGTCACATATTAAAACCTAATATACAAACAAGACACATGTAACATAAGATAAATATGTAACATAAGATAAATATGGAACATGAGATAAATATGTAGGATATGATACATATGCTTAACACCACACACCTAGAATTATGTGAATGATAAGCAGTACTGACACGCAGATGAGTAAGACACGTGTGGAACTTAACATCTTTATTGACCAGACCACAGGTCGGACACCCGGGGTAAATTACCCAAATGGGGTAAAAATGAAAATTTTGGGGTAATGAAGCCTCAATAAACACATAATTAAACTGCACAAAAAATATTTAAAAGCGAGGCAAATTATGAAAGTTATATTTTTTAAAACAAATAATTTTCTTGTTTCTTTAATAAAATTAAAAGTCTAATTTGTAGGGACCATTTCTTAAGTTGGCAATAATGTAAAACGGGTAAGGATTCCAGCAGCTGGCAACACCGTGAGTGTCAGGATTGACTCGGGAGCCGGCACGACAACCACACGTCCCATTGTCGACACCATCACCATCACATAACTTTTAGCCTAGTGTCCTATCTCGCTATTAATAATTGTCTGTTCGCAGTCAGCAGAAGTGAATTGTTTATGTTAGTAGGTGTACGACTTTCGACGACCAAGATAAGGTAGTGTTTTGTGATTTGTCATAACGTAATATTTATTTATATTTTATTTTTTATTACAATTTATGATTTCATTTATAGATATTTGAAAGTGCTCAGATAATATAAATGTTTGGCGGTTTTCTATTAATTTTATATTCTATTCTATTTTTCGTGATTTCTTTTTTGTATCCTCGTCTTCATGAGTAACAATGTTAAAAGTTATGTAATATGCTAAAATCATCTGTTTTTCAATCATTTTCACTTTTACCTTCAGATGGCATCAAATAGGAAAAGGACATACCAGGAAGAGTTCCTCAATTATGGCTTCACAGAAATAGAAGACAAAGGAAAAATGAAAGCACAGTGTGTTTAGTTTGTCAAACATATAAACTACTGGAACCAACAATAAACTCTCAAGAAACTAAAAGGACTGAGCCCAAACTGTCAAATTGAAATCATTCCTTTCGCGAGAGAGGAGGCAATACAAAACAGCCACAATGAAAAGTGTGGGGGGCTGCCTAAACTTAAGTTATGCCTACATTGGGCCAAGTGCTGCTAACACCTGCATAATATTTGATCAGGTCTGGTCTAGGACCGTGCCGCCGGAATGATGACTCCAGCAATTAACAACACATTGATAACTTTCACCAATGTACTAGCAATATTTCTGATATCTGATGGTAAAGTCTGAAGCGACATGGACCGCCGAAGTTGACAATTTTCTCTTGAGTTAATAACGTCCCTGGCGTTCACTTTGTTTACACTTCCTCCCATATCTCTCTCTCTCCAGTAAGTTATTTTAGTGTGCAGATAAGGTATCTGACACTCGAAAAGTTTTCATTTTATATATTATAAGATAGTTCTCCATTCTCAATTTTAAAAATCAGATTTAGTGCGCTTTGAGACAGTTCCGCTAATTTCAACGTTTTGCTGACTCCGTATACACAGGTAAGGATCTGTGAGCATTGAACAGCAGCGTAAGAGAGAGAACACTAGCGTTATGAAAAGTAATGTCACTGACGTAACTTTTCTTGTTTTAAAAATTCTCATTATCCACACCGTCTTTTTTCCTGGAGTTCTCTCGATCAGGCTGCCTTCTCTAGATTGTAATATTGCTGTACATTAACAGTCTCTTTTATGGCAGGCGACATCACAGATCTGGAGAGTGTACAGAGAACCCTCACTGCTCGTACAAATTCGAACACCTACCTTACTGGGAATGTGTAAAGTCCCTCAACCTGTACTCCATGGAACCTTGGCGAAAAAAATACATAATAATCTACACCGGGGAAAATTTTTCACACTGAAATTACTCTCTATGATAATATATTTTAAAAAATAATTGATGTTAAACTATTTTACTATTTCTTTCATCGTTATTTTTTTGCTGATGACATTAATATCTGTGACTCTAATAAAGCAGCCACCTGATTTATTATTAATCCAATATTATATATATGAGGAGGAGGAGGAGGTGTTGATTCGCCGGGAATTCTCCCGGCCCGGGTCTATTCCAGATGGCGGCCCGGGTCTATTCCAGATGGCGACCCGGCTCCGGCTCCCTGTCGTGGGAGTAGCTGAGACCTATGTCTCCCATGGGAGGAGGTGCAAGTACCCCCTCATCGTTAGGACCAACTGTCCCCAGGCCTAGTCACATTCCCCACCCACACGGGGCTCGTAGGGAGAAGCTAGGCCTCTCTGGTCTGCCATCTTCCCCGCCCCAGGGAGTATGACGGGAAGGGCAGTCTTGTGAGCTGCAGATGGTAGCAAGCTCTAGCTTTGGCACCTACCCTGCCCTAAAAGGGCTGGGCATGGTGATCCTCCATTATGACTATTTCTTATGTACATGTCTGCCGGAACAATTCTCAGTGAACTTATACTTGTATTTTAAGTAAGTTAACTAATACTTTTCTCCCTCTTAGAGAGGAAGAGAAGTATTAGTTAACTTTTTTTATCCTTTCTGTTATTTTGTAAATGCACTTATATCTATTTTTAAGTTCCTATTAATATCATGTATTAAACCCTTAAAAATAGGCTAAGTTTTGCCCGAAATGCTATGCAACTTGTGGACCTTCAGATTAATGTATGTTTTATAAAGCAATTTTAAAATATTTATATTGTATTGCATTGTATCATTGTAACATTGTATCATAGCTCCGTGGTGGTTGAACACTCTTGTCATTTCTTGTCATTTTTTAATAGCTTAGTGGCACTAAAAAGTATGTAGTGGTCTGAAAGGTTGTGGATACCTTGGTCAGTCTGATGCTCAGGTGGCTGGTACTTCCCGGGTCCCTGCCAGGTGGTATACGGGGCAGCCTATGATATAGTACAGTTTCTTATTTATCGATGCATAACAAACATTTAAGGGTGAAAATGACTCCTGGAGGTAAAACGACAAACTCCTTCAGTTAAGCAATCATGTCAGTTTATTTCTTGGATGGTAAATTCAGCAAATGTCACTCGTTTGTTGAGACACTTTGTGTATGCTGACAGCCCAAGCATAAAATTTACGCATTACTGCTTTTCGTTGGCCGTGATTTATGAGATCTGTTTTGCTAAGAGATTCAACTGTTTCTGGATTTGTACCAGTACTAGAGGCAACACAATCTCTTGACTTATTTGTGATAATTTCCTGTCATCAACGGGGGACTTTAAGAGGTTGCCTGAATTTTTATTTTTATTTTTCTTGCTACAACTTTCGCTTTTATTTCGCTCATAACTCGAGAATGCCTTATCCAATCCACTTCAAATTTTCAAGGCTTGTGTACGGTAACGAGAACCACATTCTTGGATTAACTGGCATGTTCATGAGCCCTATGACCAAAGTTGTTGAACTCACTCCCAGCCTCCTGAATGGCTTAGATAATTTCAAAACTCTCAGTCGTACAGGTTCAGATCTTCAAATAAAAAGTTGCCTCATAATTCGACAACATTGGAGAGTGATATTCCAGAGTGTAGGTGAAGACCTGACAAGTTGTGTAAAACAGTGTGCATATTTTTATTCCAAGTAAATAAATTTTAGTTTTCTTCTGATCTGCTTTAATGTTTAATGGCTGGTACATCTGAGGGCCAGGAGAGTACCTATTAATTTCTGCTCACCTGCAGATAAATTTGTAGTAACACAATTAAAGAAATTATTATTATTATTATTATTATAATCAAATAGAAGCGCTAAACCACAGGGGAACAATTAAAGAAAAACATGGAGAATGGACATATCTGATCGTCTTCAAATTTTCTTGAACAGCAGGTTGATGCTGTTACTGGTTGATGTTGTTACTGGTTGATGTTGTTACTGGTTGATGTTGTTACTGGTTGATACTGTTACTGGTTGATGCTGTTACTGGATGATGTTGTTACTGGTTGATACTGTTACTGGTTGATGTTGTTACTGGTTGATGTTGTTACTGGTTGATACTGTTACTGGTTGATGTTGTTACTGGTTGATGTTGTTACTGGTTGATGTTGTTACTGGTTGATGTTGTTACTGGTTGATGTTACTGGTTGATACTGTTACTGGTTGATGCTGTTACTGGTTGATGCTGTTACTGGTTGATACTGTTACTGGTTGATACTGTTACTGGTTGATGCTGTTACTGGTTGATGTTGTTACTGGTTGATACTGTTACTGGTTGATGCTATTACTGGTTGATGCTGTTACTGGTTGATACTGTTACTGGCTGATGCTGTTACTGGTTGATGCTGTTACTGGTTGATGCTGTTACTGGTTGATGCTGTTACTGGTTGATGCTGTTACTGGTTGATGCTGTTACTGGTTGGTGCTGTTACTGGTTGATGCTGTTACTGGTTGATACTGTTACTGGTTGATGTTGTTACTGGTTGATGCTGTTACTGGTTGATGTTGTTACTGGTTGATACTGTTACTGGTTGATGCTGTTACTGGTTGATGCTGTTACTGGTTGATACTGTTACTAGCTGATGCTGTTACTGGTTGATGTTGTTACTGGTTGATGCTGTTACCGGTTGATGCTGTTACTGGTTGATGCTGTTACTGGTTGATGCTGTTACTGGTTGATGTTGTTACTGGTTGATGCTGTTAATGGTTGATACTGTTACTGGCTGATGCTGTTACTAGTTGATGTTGTTACTGGTTGATGCTGTTACTGGTTGATGCTGTTACTGGCTGGCTTAAGTCCCAGTTTGATAATGTTATTAAAGAAAACGTAATGTTCATTTACATTCAATAAGCAAAGAATGCTTCGTCTAACTGGCTTCAAAATATAAATGATGATACATTCTGTAAGAAGGATAACATCCTTTAAGTATATTTCAGAGTCGTTGAAAATTTAAAATTCAACCGAGATTGTCAAAAATATAACTTGGAATCAGATTAATTACTGGAGAATGTTTTTTTTTTTCTGATAGGCTTCAAATTTTTACCATTGGTGGGCTTTAATAAAGAAAGCTTGGCGGTCACTTGACGCTGCGTAAATTTCAATTCGATAATTTTATTAAAATACATTGTTTACCATGCAACAACCAGAGAATGCTTCTTTTGATCGGCTTCAAATCATAACAACACTGATGTGATCTTTAAATGTGAGATGTTATGACATTGCAACTCTCAAGTCTCTAACAGTAAGCTTCCACTCTACTGAGTGATTCAAGTTTCTTGTACTCTCTTGTACACTCTTGTACACTCTTGTACTCTCTTGTACTCTTGTACTCTCTTGTACACTCTTGTACACTCTTGTACTCTCTTGTACTCTCTTGTACTCTCTTGTACACTCTTGTACTCTCTTGTACACTCTTGTACACTCTTGTACACTCTGACACTCTTGTACACTCTTGTACACTCTTGTACTCTCTTGTACACTCTTGTACACTCTTGTACTCTCTTGTACACTCTTGTACACTCTTGTACTCTCTTGTACACTCTTGTACTCTCTTGTACACTCTTGTACTCTCTTGTACACTCTTGTACACTCTTGTACACTCTTG
Organism: Cherax destructor; assembly: GCA_009830355.1. Taxonomy (NCBI): domain Eukaryota; kingdom Metazoa; phylum Arthropoda; class Malacostraca; order Decapoda; family Parastacidae; genus Cherax; species Cherax destructor. Next base: position 141,629 of record WNWK01003861.1, read on the forward strand.
TACTCTCTTGTACACTCTTGTACTCTCTTGTACACTCTTGTACTCTCTTGTACACTCTTGTACTCTCTTGTACTCTCTTGTACACTCTTGTACTCTCTTGTACTCTCTTGTACACTCTTGTACACTCTTGTACACTCTTGTACACTCCCTTCTAGTTTATACTTCCTAAATTTTTACTGAAAGGAAAAAATATACACCGAAAATTGATAGTGAAAACAAGGTAGAATCCTCGCCCCATTTCTCTCTGTCGTTGTGGTATCTAACATACTCAGAGACATACATCATAACAGTGTACCATTCTTGCAGACGATACTACAATTTTTATGATAGTGGCAGCCAATGAGGACACGGCAAACCTTAAAGCTGATATATATCAGCCTGAAGGTTTGCCGTGTCCTTACTGGCTGCCACTATCATAAATATTCTAGTATCGTCTACAAAGAATGACACAATATTATGATGTATGTCTCTGATTGTCAGATATGAGAACGACACAGAGAGAAATGGGGCGAGGATTCTACCTTGTTTTCACTATCAATTTTGGATATATATTTTTCCAGCAGAATGTATACTGACGATCTTGTTAAATTGTTACATAAACAACGAAGCTACAGTTCACGATATTGCTGACACTTATTCATGGTTGTTAAAGACAAATCTTCCGGCGCTTGTAGGTTATATACACGGCGTCTGCGCACTCGCGTCTCTGCCTCGCCTCAATTTGTTTTCGAAATCTGTGGGATTTGTGCTAATATCGAATAAATAATTTGTCAGGTAAAGTTTATGAACACCATCAATCTCAACTATCATGGTGTCTGATCAATTACTGAATGTTGATTCATACTGATCCTTCAAGACTGTATAACTGAACGTTGATTCACAGTGATCCTACAAGATTTAAGGGAGCGATACATGAAGACCAGGGAGCAATACATGAAGACCAGGGAGCAATACATGAAGACCAGGGAGCAATACATGAAGACCAGGGAGCAATACATGAAGATAAGGGAGCAATAAATGAAGACAAGGGAGTAATACATGAAGACAAGGGAGTAATACATGAAGACAAGGGAGCAATACATGAAGACCAGGGAGCAATACATGAAGACCAGGGAGTAATACATGAAGACAAGGGAGTAATACATAAAGACCAGGGAGCAATACATGAAGACAAGGGAGCAATACATGAAGACAAGGGAGCAATACATGAAGACAAGAGAGCAATACATGAAGACCAGGGAGTAATACATGAAGACAAGGGAGTAATACATAAAGACCAGGGAGCAATACATGAAGACAAGGGAGCAATACATGAAGACCAGGGAGCAATACATGAAGACAAGGGAGTAATACATAAAGACCAGGGAGTAATACATGAAGACCAGGGAGCAATACATGAAGACAAGGGAGCAATACATGAAGACAAGGGAGCAATACATGAAGACCAGGGAGCAATACATGAAGACCAGGGAGTAATACATGAAGACCAGGGAGCAATACATGAAGACCAGGGAGTAATACATGAAGACCAGGGAGTAATACATGAAGACCAGGGAGCAATACATGAAGACAAGGGAGCAATACATGAAGACCAGGGAGTAATACATGAAGACCAGGGAGCAATACATGAAGACCAGGGAGTAATACATGAAGACCAGGGAGTAATACATGAAGACAAGGGAGCAATGCATGAAGACAAGGGAGTAATACATAAAGACCAGGGAGTAATACATGAAGACCAGGGAGCAATACATGAAGACAAGGGAGCAATACATGAAGACAAGGGAGCAATACATGAAGACAAGGGAGTAATACATGAAGACAAGGGAGTAATACATGAAGACCAGGGAGCAATACATGAAGACCAGGGAGTAATACATGAAGACCAGGGAGTAATACATGAAGACCAGGGAGCAATACATGAAGACCAGGGAGCAATACATGAAGACAAGGGAGCAATACATGAAGACCAGGGAGTAATACATGAAGACCAGGGAGCAATACATGAAGACCAGGGAGCAATACATGAAGACAAAGGAGTAATACATGAAGACCAGGGAGCAATACATGAAGACCAGGGAGTAATACATGAAGACCAGGGAGTAATACACGAAGACCAGGGAGCAATACATGAAGACAAGGGAGCAATACATGAAGACCAGGGAGTAATACATGAAGACCAGGGAGTAATACATGAAGACCAGGGAGCAATGTTTTTTTTGAATCTCAGATAATTTTTAAAATAATTCTAAACTTTTCATCTACAAAATGGTAACCTTTATTTTGACATAACTGTATATTACTGCTGAAGAGGGTTTTTATTCTGACCGAAATATACACATCTCTTCTTACCTGAGCTAAAATTTTCTGTCCGGGTGGTTTCCCACTTTTCATTAATTAATGTCGTTGATAATTTATTCTAGTATATTATGACTATCTTAACACTTGTGCTGAGTGTAACACTCTGGTGGAGAAATTTATCTCCAACGTTCGGCAAGCAGCATAAGGGATCTTCGACCCGTCTTATAAGGGTGCTACAACCCCTCTCTCTCTCGACCCGACATCTGGAGACCAGATATGGATTAATCACGCAGTTCGTCTAGACCTGGCTACCTCAGTCAATTATAATACGAAATCCATGGAATTTACCGAGAAGACATTTCGACCATCAGGGACAATAAAGTCCTTGATTGATAAAGTCCCTGCTGGGCGAAACATCTCAGTAAGTGCCATAAATTTCATATTATCTTATTCACATACTTATCGGTATATTTTACCTTTGATATTCATACCTGGCTACTACACACACTTGCAATACACTCCCGCTGATGCCACACTCTCATCTACTGATCCCTCTGGTGCCATTGTTCTTGAAGGGGAACTCTTTACTCGTCTCTCGCCCTTACCCAAGTTATTAACTGCCCAACTTAATGACTGGTAACCAAAAAAATCCAACTTATTCTAGGCACAGGGTTTGTTGGTAATCCCCCTTATGTATGATGGGAGGTTGCTGAACAGCTTTGGGCCCCTGGCACTTATTGTGTTTTCTCTTAGAGTACTCATAGCACCCTTGCTTTTCATTAGGGGATGTTATACCGTCTGCCAAGTCTTTTGCTTTCATAGGGAGTGATTTCCGTGAGCAGAATTGGGATCAGTCTCTAGGATTTTCCAGGTGTAAATTGTGTACTTTTCTCGCCTGCGTTCTAAGGAGTACAGGTCAAGGGCCTTCAAACGCTCCCAGTATCACATTTGTCAAATGTGATACCACCTTCGACTGCTGCACCTCACCTGCCTACAGTATATAAGCCACTTCTTCGCACATATGTTGTATTCTTTTCAAGACTAATTACATCGACTCAAGGCTGAGGGACTGATTACCTTAAACTCCTCCTGTTCTTCACCATTCTCCTTTGTATGGACTGATGAAGCCACTGTGTGGCGAAACGTTTCCTCATTAAATATACCCAAGTGCTGCACATGTGTCTAATTTATCAACTTGTCGGTTCTCTGAACCATTTGTCTACAAAGAGAGGAATGTATGAGAGTATAGTTATACCAATGCTCTTATATGAGTGTGAAACATGGATGGTGAATGTTGCAACAAGAAGGCTGGAGGCAGTGGAGATATCATGTCTGAGGGCAATGTGTGGTGTGAATATAATGCAGAGAATTCGTAGTTTGGAAATTAGGAGGAGGTGTGGGATTACCAAAACTATTATCCAGAGAGCTGAGGAGGGGTTGTTGAGGTGGTTCGGGCATGTGGAGAATATGGAAAATAGAATGACTTCGAGAGTGTATAAATCTGTAGTGGAGGGAAGGTGGGGTAGGGGTCGGCCTAGGAAAGGTTGGAGGGAGGGGGTAAATGAGGTTTTGTGTACGAGGGGCTTTGACTTCCAGCAAGCATGCGTGAGCATGTTAGATATGAACAAATGGAGACAAATGGATTTTAGGACTTGACGTACTGTTGGAGTGTAAGCAAGGTAACATTTATGAAGGGAGTCAGGGAAACCGATAGGCCGGAAATGGGAATTACAGTGTATCCAGCCAAAAACAAAATGGTGCAAATTCTATGTTTGGGCATCTGTAAGCATGGAATATCAGGTTAAACAAATGGGACATGCAACTTTGAGCATCCCAAGAAATGCCGCGACCTCCTGTCTAAAGGAGTGTGTCGTTCTACCTCTTGCAGATACTTCCACCCTGAGATGTGTCATTCTTCAGTCCTTGAAAAACAATGTTACAATACCAACTGCCCTGCATACCACCTAAAAGGGACCAGGAAGCACAACCCGTATAAAAAATCATAGTAGTTAACTTAGTTATGATAACTTAACTCCAAGTGATTTTTTAGTGGTAGGAAACGAAGAAAGAAAATGGAAAGATGTAACCAAAATAGTCCACCACCTTGGAGCCTTATTGGACTGAAGGCAAAGCCAGTGGCCCCTCCGGACTCACAACTACTGATGCCAACAACGAAATCCCCCCAACAAACATGCAACACAACCTCATTTATATTTGCTAATTAGTGGACTTCTAGGGGAGTCAAATGCAATGTTTGCAGCCTTCACAGAGGCCCACGCGTCAGATGCGACAGAAAGAACAGGCAATGTAGTTGAAGTAATAGCAATAAAGATCGAGAATCAAAACCTGGTTATCGTAGTTGTATACAAACCTCCAGACATCTCTGCCTCTCATTTCCTTTCCCTCCATCTCTCCCCAATGTTTTCCTGTAGCTCTTGGCGTCCTGGTCGTGCCTCTCTTACCACCACCCCTGCTCCCAGCTGCTCTCCCCCTTCATTCCTTGGCCCTTCTTGGACTGATAAGGCCTTAGCGTAGTTCATGTCTCCCCATTGGGTCCCAACAATTCCAGGAACAGCTGAAAATTGACCACTGTCTGGAAAATCTTCCAGCTCCTGCCCCCAACATCTTGCTCCTGGGGGATTTCAACCTAAGGCACCTAAAATGGAGGAATATTGCAATGTGGTATCAGAGATAACACCAGAAGGCAGCTCAGATGAAAACTCGCACACACATGAACTTTTAAATCTCTGCACCAAAATCACCTTAAACCAGCAAATAATAGAGCCTACAAGATTGGAGAATACGCTGGACCTCATCTTCACCAACAATAATGATCTGATACGAAATGTCATCATATCAAAAGCAATATACTCAGATCACAACATAATAGAGGTCCAGACATGTATGCGGGGAGCCCCAGATCGACAAAATATGATCAGCCGCGAGGGAGTCTTCTCCAAATTCAACTTCAATAACAAAAACATAAGGTGGGACCAAGTAAACCAAGTCCTAAATGATATAAACTTGGAAGATAGCCTAAGCATCACGGATCCTAACCTATGTCTAGAACAAATTAACTCTGTGGCACTTGAGGTTTGCTCAAGGCAAATTCCCTTAAGGAAAAGGAGAAAATGTAAACTAGAAAGAGAGAGGCGCTCCCTATACAGGCGAAGGCAGAGAATAACGGAGCGACTACAAGAGGCCAATATATCTGAAATACGTAGGGAGACGCTGGTCAGAGAAATAGCAAACATCGAATTAAAACTAAAGGAATCTTACAGGAATCAAGAAACGCGGGAAGAACTAAAAGCCATAAATGAAATTGAAAGAAACCCAAAGTATTTCTTTTCTTATGCCAAATCAAAGTCGAGAACAACATCCAGTATTGGGCCCCTACTTAAACGGGATGGGTCCTACACAGATGACAGCAAGGAAATTAGTGAGTTACTTAAGTCCCAGTATGATGAATTTTTTATGAGTGCCACAGAACTTGGCAGATGCATGCCTATCTAACATTACCCTGACGCCACATGACTTCGAAAAGGCAATAAATGACATGCCCATGCACTCCGCTCCAGGCCCTGACTCATGGAACTCAGTGTTCATCAAGAACTGCAAGAAGCCCCTATCACGTGCTTTTAACATCCTATGGAGAGGGAGCATGGACACTGGGGTCGTCCCGCAGTTACTAAAAACAACAGACATAGCCCCACTCCACAAAGGGGGCTAACGTCCCATATCATAAAAATCTTTGAAAGGGTTCTAAGAAGCAAGATCACCACTCATCTAGATACCCATCAATTACACAACCCAGGGCAGCATGGGTTTAGAGCAAGTCGCTCCTGTCTGTCCCAACTACTGGACCACCACGACAAGGTCCTGGATGCTCTAGAAGACAAACAAAATGCAGATGTTATATACACAGACTTTGCAAAAGCCTTTGACAAGTGTGACCATGGTGTAATAGCACACAAAATGCGTGATAAAGGAATAACAGGAGAAGTGGGTAGATGGATCTATAATTTCCTAACAAGTAGAAGACAAAGAGTAGTAGTCAACAGAGTAAAGTATGAGGCGGCTACAGCTCTGTTCCACAAGGCAGAGTACTCGCTCCCACCCTGTTCCTCATCCTCATATCGGACATTGACAGGGATATAAGTCACAGTGCCGTGTCTTCCTTTGCAGATGACACCCGAATCTTTATGACAGTGTCCACCGTTGAATACACTGCAAGACTCTAAGCAGACATCAACCAAATCTTTAAATGGGCTGCAGAAAACAATATGAAGTTCAATGATGAGAAATTTAAATTACTCAGATATGGAAAACGTGAAGAAATTAAAATCTCATCGGAGTACAAAACAAATTCCAACCACAAAATAGAGCGAAAAACTAATGTCAAAGACCTGGGAGTGATCATGTCAGAGGATCTCACCTTCAAGGACCATAACACAGTAGCAATCGCATCTGCTAGAAAAATGACAGGATGGATAATGAGAACCTTCAAAACCAGGGATACCAAGCCCATGTTGACACTTTTCAGGTCGCTTGTTCTATCTAGGCTGGAATATTGCTGCACACTAACTGCACCTTTCAAGGCAGGTGAAATTGCTGACCTAGAAAATGTCCAGAGAACCTTCACGGCACGCATAACTGCGATAAACCACCTCAATTACTGGGAACGCTTGAAGTTCCTAAACCTGTACTCCCTAGAACGCAGGCGGGAGAAACACATTATTATATACACTTGGAAAATTATCGAGGGATTAGTACCAAACTTGCACACGAGTCACTCCCTACAAAAGCAAAAGACTCGGCAGACAATGTAACATCCCCCCAATGAAAAGCAGATGTGCCACTAGCACGTTGAGAGACAACACAATAAGTGTCAGGGGCCCAAGACTGTTCAACTGCCTCTCAGCATACATCAGGGGGATTACCAACAAACCCCTGGCTGTCTTCAAGCAGGCACTGGACAGGCACCTAAAGTCGGTACCTGACCAGCCAGGCTGTGGTTCGTACGTTGGACTGCGTGCGGCCAGCAGTAACAGCCTGGTTGATCAGGCTCTGATCCAACATGTAGTTGAAGTTCTGACAATAAAAATCGTGAACCAAAACCTAGTCATTGTACTTGTATATAAGCCACCAGATGCAACTTACCAACAGTTCAAGGAACAACTATCAAAATTGACTCCTGTCTGGAAAACCTTCCAGCCCATCCCCAAACATCTTGCTGCTTGGTGACTTCAATCTAAGACATACAAAATGGAAGAATGTAGCAAATAATGTTGAAGAAGAAATAATCCCTGGAGGCAGCTCAGATGAAGTCACACACACACATGAGAAGCTGAATTTCTGCAATAAACACCCTAAGTCAGCAGATAGTGGAGCCAACAAGACTGGAGAACACACTAGACCTTATTTTCACAAATAATGAGGACCTTGTAAGAAACATAACAATATCAAAAACTAATTCTGATCACAATCTAATGAAAGTCCAGACTTACATGCACAGGGGTCCTGATCAGCAAAATACATACAGCTATGAGGGTACCTTTACCAAATTCAACTTCAACAACAAGAACATCAACTGGGATCAGGTAAACTATGCCCTAAATGAAACATGTTGGGAAGATATCTTAAATTATATGGACCCTAACCAGTGCCTTGAAAAGATCAACCTCCTGGTAGCTGAAGTATGTTCAAGACATATTCCACTAAGAAAAAAGAAGTAAACTGGAGAGAGACGCTCCCTTTACAGAAGGCGAAGAATCACTGAGCTCCTCAAGAATGCCAGATTATCTGATACACGGAAGGAAGCGCTAACCAGGGAAGTGGAAAATATTGAGCTAAAATTAAAAGACTCATACAGGATCCAGGTGAGACAAGAGGAGCTAAAAGCGATTAGTGAAATTGAAAGAAATTCGAAATATTTCTTTTCATATGCCAAAAAAGAGGCAAAAACCACATCTAGTATAGGGCCCCTGCTCAGACAAGACGGATCCTATACAGATGACAACAAAGAAATGAGAGAGATACTGAAATCTCAATATGACTCTGTGTTCAGCGAGCCACTAATCAGTCTAAAGATAGACAATCCAAACAATTTTTTCATGAATGAGCCTCAAAACCCTGCCAATGTATGCCAAATTTCTGACATAACCCTAACTCTCTAGACTTTGAGAAAGCCATTTACGACATGCCCATGCACTCAGCCCCAGGCCCAGACTCGTGGAACTCTGTGTTCATTAAGAACTCCAAGAAACCACTCTCACGGGCCCTAAGTATGCTACAGAGAAGGAGCATAGACACAGGAGATTCCCCAGTCACTAAAAACAATGGATATAGCCCCACTCCATAAAGGTGGCAGCAAAGCAGTAGCTAAGAACCACAGACCAACAGCTTTAACGTCCCACATCATAGAAATCTATGAAAAAGTTCTAAGAAGCAGGATAGCAAAGCACCTGGACTCCCAAAAATTGCACAATCCAGGGCAACATGGTTTCAGAGCAGGTCGCTCCTGCCTCTCGCAACTATTGGACCACTATGATATGGTATGCCGGGTCACCATTTGGAGAAGACCCGGGCCGGCAGTACCGGCAAATCTACAACAACATATGATATGGTCTTAGATGCACTGGAAAACAAACAGAATGCAGATGTAGTATACACAGATTTTGCAAAAGCCTTTGACAATTGCGATCATGGTATAATAGCACACAAAATGCGTGCTAAAAGGATAACTGGTAAAGTAGGCAGATGGATCTTCAACTTTCTAACCAATCGAACACAAAGAGTAGTGGTAAACAGCTAAATCGGAAGCTGCCATAGTGAAGAGCTCTGTTCTACAAGGCACAGTACTCGCCCTTATCCTGTTCCTCATTCTCATATCAGACATAGACAGATATGTAAACCATAGCACTGTATCATCCTTTGCAGACGATACTAGGATCTGCATGAGTGTCATCCATTGAGGACACGGCAAATCTCCAAGAAGATATAAACCAAGTTTTACAATGGGCAACGGAGAACAATATGATGTTCAATGAAGACAAATTCCAACTACTCCGTTATGGAAAACTGGAGGAAATAATAGCTAGGACTGAGTATACTACAAACTCAAATCACACAATAGAGCGGAAAAGTAATGTGAAGGACCTGGGTGTTATAATGTCCGAAGATCTCACCTTCAAGGACCACAACAATGCCATTATCATATCTGCGAGGAAACTGATAGGATGGATAATGAGAACATTCAAGACAAGAGATGCCAAGCCAATGATGATCCTTTTTAAATCACTTGTTCTCTCTAGGCTAGAATACTGCTGTACATTAACATCCCCATTCAAGGCAGGTGAAGTTGCAGATCTAGAAATGTACAGAGAACCTTCCACGTATAAGTTCCATCAAACACCTTAACTACTGGGAACGAATGGAAGCACTTGACTTGTACTCACTGGAGCGCAGGCGAGAGAGAAATATCATAATCTACACCTGGAAGATTCTGGAGGGTCTGGTTCCTAATCTCCACACATAAATCACTCCCAACAAAAGCAAAAGGCTTGGCAGACGATGCAATATACCCCCAGTGAAAAGTAGGGGCGCCACTGGTACGCTAAGAGAAAACACAATAAGTGTCCGGGGCCTAAGACTGTTCAACAGCCTCCCACCAGCCATAAGGGGCATTACCAATAGACCCTTTGCTGTCCTCAAGAGGGAGCTGGACAGATACCTAAAGTCGGTGCCGGATCAGCCGGGTTGTGGTTCGTACGTTGGACTACGTGCCGCCAGCAGTAACAGCCTCGTTGATCAGACTGCCTGCACATGTCAAAGCCAGTCATAGCATCAGCCAGTTCAAGAAGAGAGCCAAAAGGTACCTAATGAATGTACCGACAGAAAGGGAGGAGAATGATTTTTTATTTTTTTAGCTAACACATGTAAATGTAAATAACTCTTTTTACCTTATTCCTAGTATATATCCTATATAGTATAATAACATATATCTCCTACAGTGTATAATATTAATGTATTAAAAGGACCTCTATGGAAATAAGTCACTCTGACTTTTTTGGGTTATCCTAGGTTCTCTACACATATGCTGCTATGTATGATAATCTATGTAACTGTATTTGTGTATATCTGAATAAACTTACTTATCCACCAGGAGGCCTGGTCGTGGACCGGGGCGCGGGGGCGTTGACCCCCGGAATGCCCTCCAGGTAGACTCCAGGTAGGGGTGTTAATTAATGTTGCAATTTTATAACTAGTGTAAACGCGCCTCTGGCAAGACAGTGAATGATGATGAGCAGTATTTTATATTATTGTGTCCACGGACAAGTGGTATTGATTGCGTGGTCCTGTGGGTTAGAGCGTCATGGGTTTTCGCTCACCATGAGGCGGACCAAAGCAGCATGGGTTCGAATCCTTGGCTAGTCACAATAATACAAAATACTGCTCGTACAGGCTAGTACACCAAACGGGGAGAATGAAATTAGCTCAAAGGCCCCCACAACACCGTATGTCCTCGAACCAAGGGTAACAGACCTAGCTTGGCTGGGTGCTTCGTTCTTGTAGGATTGCGTGACCCTGTGGGTTAGAGCGTCATGGGTTTTCGCTCACCATGAGGCGGCCCAAAGCAGCATGGGTTCGAATCCTTGGCTAGTCGCAGTGTTGTTATAAATATATAATATATATATATATATATATATATATATATATATATATATATATATATATATATATATATATATATATATATATATATATCGTGCAATATGGAGAGAAATGGGTCAGCAGTGATCTTGGGAACACATTTTCCTGGGTGATGCTTGATCATTCAGGCTACTCTTACATGAAGCCTGCACGTCCACACAGTCAACACAAGGTGGGTGATGGAGCGCCTCCAACGAGCACTGTCGTAGCTGCTGCAGCAATGTGTTTGTCTGGAATGTGCACTTGTGTACACTCCTGGGATGTACATTTACGTACACTGTTGGGTTGTACACTTGTGTACACTCATGGGATATACACAACAGTTGTTTTCCATTCTTTAAAAAATGTCCTGACCTGTACACACTTAGGTTAGTTTATAGAAATTATTATTATTATTATTATTGGAAGCGCTTAACCCGTAAGGACGATCGAGTTCCTAGGGAAAGATAAGTTTTATTTCTAGAGAGGAAGTGTAACTCCTTAGATGAAGACCACTTCACTGGTATTAAGACACTAGAGAGGAAGTGTAGCTCCCTAGATGAAGGCCACTTCACTGGTATTAAGACACTCTAGAGGAAGTGTAGCACCCTAGATGAAGACCACTACACTGGTATTAAGACACTCTAGAGAGGAAGTGTAGCACCCTAGATGAAGACCACTTCACTGGTATTAAGACACTCTAGAGGAAGTGTAGCACCCTAGATGAAGACCACTTCACTGGTATTAAGACACTCTATATAGGAAGTGTAGCACCCTAGATGAAGACCACTTCACTGGTATTAAGACACTCTAGAGAGGGAGTGTAGCACCCTAGATGAAGACCACTTCACTGGTATTAAGACACTCTAGAGAGGAAGTGTAGCACCCTAGATGAAGACCACTTCACTGGTATTAAGACACTCTAGAGGAAGTGTAGCACCCTAGATGAAGACCACTTCACTGGTATTAAGACACTCTATAGAGGAAGTGTAGCACCCTAGATGAAGACCACTTCACTGGTATTAAGACACTCTAGAGGAAGTGTAGCACCCTAGATGAAGACCACTTCACTGGTATTAAAACACTCTAGAGAGGAAGTGTAGCACCCTAGATGAAGACCACTACACTGGTATTAAGACACTCTAGAGAGGAAGTGTAGCACCCTAGATGAAGACCACTTCACTGGTATTAAGACACTCTAGAGAGGAGTGTAGCACCCTAGATGAAGACCACTTCACTGGTATTAAGACACTCTACAGAGGAAGTGTAGCACCCTAGATGAAGACCACTTCACTGGTATTAAGACACTCTAGAGAGGGAGTGTAGCACCCTAGATGAAGGCCACTACACTGGTATTAAGACACTCTAGAGAGGAAGTGTAGCACCCTAGATGAAGACCACTTCACTGGTATTAAGACACCTAGAGAGGAAGTGTAGCACCCTAGATGAAGACCACTCACTGGTATTAAGACACTCTAGAGAGGAAGTGTAGCCCCTAGATGAAGACCACTTCACTGGTATTAAGACACTCTAGAGAGGAAGTGTAGCAGAT